>JAJOOH010000128.1:0-10044 GCA_029582605.1 Solanum gracilifrons | reverse complement strand
TTCACACACTTTATACTTTTAGTTTATTGTCAAAAAAATGTTTAAATGGTTCAAATTTAAAGGGGTAGAGGTGTTCAATAGGTACAAGCCTCAGTTTAAGTATCTAAGTGAATTATGCGGACAACTTTAAAGAGCCGACTTAGGCCTTATTTAAAATAATTGAATTATTCAAAGTTCAATATAGATGTATGAAATTTTTTCCATATTTGTTTTTTCTTTTAATGAATTTCTATATTATCTAGAAGATAAATTGTACTACTTATAAAATACTATTATTTATAATTTCACAAAGGACAATAGTTCAAAAAATAATTTAGATTATATTCTTAAATACTTTTTTTTAATAGATGTGCCTTATTCCACAAATAACTTAATATGAAATAGATGGAGTATTTTATAAATTTTCTTTTACCTAATTATGTTTTATAATTATATTTTGGAAAAACTAGAGAATATGACAGACATCAATATATATTTAAAATAAATAGTTATACTTTTTTTTTTATGTTATATGGATATAACTACACAATAAATAGCAAAGTTAATTATCTACAAATAATCATGAAAGATATTAAATATTAAATAGAAAAATTATTATTACAAGCATAATTAATTATGTCTATGCACATTTTATGTCATTAGTTTTTCATTTTTACCCTCATTAATACTTTCTCTTTCATCAATATTCCTATATCACATATTCTCAATATTTTCCTCTCATATTCCTTCCAATTTAAGATCTTTTTGATGATTTTAGGAGCATTTTTTTGTGATTTGAATTCATCGAGTATCTTTTAATTGATTTTTTCTTTCTTTTTTATGAAGATTATATTTGTATCAATCTATATTTATAGGGTTTCGATTGAAGAATTATTTTGTTTTCTCCATTACAATGTCTATAGTTATAAAAAAAAATTAGTACTGGAAGAACATGAGTAAAAAGAGATTGAGGTTTGTGTGATTGTCAAATTTGTATATAGTAGAATACTTAAATACTTGTATTGTAATATTAGCACAAGTTGAAATGGTGATTTGTGAATACAAGTATATCTGGATACATAAGTAATCTATCCAATTTAAAAGATTGATTAGGTAAGACAAGTATAATTGGATACATTAATACTATATTTTTTTATAAACAAATACCCAAGTTAACACCAAGTTTCAAGTATTACAGAAAAAACCTGAGCAAAAAGAGATTGACGTTTGTTGGATTTATCAAATTTTTTATACAGGCGAATACTTACACACTTCATTCTATTATTTTCCATTTTTCTTGTTTCTATGTTGTCCAATGTATCCATCCTTTGTTTAACAACATTGTATTCATATGTATACTATATTGTATTCATATCCACCTAGTCCCCATTTTTCTTTCTTGCTCCCTTTCCCCATTTTTATAATCTTTAATATGTTTGCAAAAAGTATTTCAGAAGTAGTTGCTTCAGCTTTTGCGAGATAAAAATATATGAAGAGAAGCTATTGGGGGAATGGGGAGGGGTAATTTACAGGCGGCTAGGTGATATAGATCTGATTATTTTGAAGAGTGAAGAATGATTATTGTATGTTTTTGTAAAATTAAGTGGAACATGTATATTTATTAGAACATATTAAGATGTTTTAGTGTGGTTCATTGGCATTAATGGAGGAAACAGATTCACAATGGTTCAAGTGGTGGATGAAAAATATGGCGAAAAATTATGGACGATGAAAACTTGGAGAACAATGATATATTTTAGTTATTTAAGGTAGTAATAACTAGTAAGGAATAAGGATGTAAGATGGCAATGGTGTCTTTGGTGAAAAAAATGGAGGGAGATGGTTAATGATAAAGTTAGTGTGAGGAAGAAACGGAGTGAAAAAGAAAAATAATGAAAACTTTAAATAAGTAAAAAATAAGTGAAAGGAAAAAAATTTAAATTTCTTAAAATAAAGTAAAAATAAGTGACGTGTCACTAAAAGTCTGATGTGGATCATGACATGTCATTTTCATGGTGTGTTTAAAGTGCACGTGAAGTCAAAAGGGTTCAAAAGATTGAGTGTAAGTGTTCAGTTGGCAATATCGTGAGTAGAAGGGTCTAGTTGACAATCCGAGCCAAGTATAAGGGTCTCCAGGTCATTCCGTCTTTAAATTATAGTTACAATTTTTGAAATGTGATACCCATTTTGGATTTGTCCTAATTTATTCACTATGATAGTTGAAAAAATTCAATAAATAAGGTGAATCATATTTTTATAAGCTAATTTGGTATTGGCTTGACAACCAACGTCGAGCTTCAAGTAATGACTTATGACTCATGAGACCGTTTCGGAACAAAATCGTACGGCGTCGTTCCTATCTCTTTTCCCAGACAAGAAAGAAAAATAAAATAACAGGAGATAAGTTTGTATATTTGTAAACGTGGGCAGGGGCCATAGGGCTTCAACAGGGAGAGGGAGATAGAAGAAAGAGAGAGGTGAAAACTCGCTGCTACCGAAAATCGGTAAATCTCGTTGCTCAAAGTTGTGAAATGTTTTGCTTTTATTCAAGTTTCAATCGTTCAATTTTCGCTGTTCGTTTGTTTTAGATCGATTTCTCGTTTGCGAGCTCCCTGCTTTGGATTTTTCTGATGAGATTGCTGTATTGCACACCCTACACATACTGCTGCAGCTTTAACATGACAACCGATTTATATTGATTGTGAGTCCTATTATTATTCTTCATTTCTTGGATTGGATCTAGTACTTTCTGTCTATGCTCTCGCTGCCACTGAAATTTGATTTATTAGCTCAACTGAATATAAATGTTGGTTTGGTTATCGATGCGCTTAATGTGGAATCAATTAAATTTCGGATTTGCTGTAGTGGCATACTCTGCTCTTATATTGCTACTGTGTTAAAAATGAAGTTGCTTCTATGAGTGGAAAGTGGGAGTTAATTATGTCACAGTGGTTAATGAAGTAGGAGGAAAACAATGAGGTTTCTGGTTCAAATCTCAGTAGAGACATAATACTAAGGGGTGGTTTTGGTAGCTGGTAAGAGTTATGCATGTATTAGTAATGTAGGGATTAGTTATGAGTGAATCTATGTATTATGTATTATTTTATGCAGGTATTAGTTATGCAAAGAATGATTATTCGTGTATTAGTTATTTCATGTTTTATCCTACGTAAAATAATGCATATTTCCTCATAACTTATACATATATTAGTTATGTATATTTCTAAATTGTTAACCAAACGTCGTATTAATTTTGTACATGAATAACTTATTTTTATCTACCTATTAAATGTCGTATAAGTTATACGAAAATTAATAAATGGATAACGTGTTTAGATACCAAACGACCCGTAAGTGATATCTTTCCATTTATTTTAGCCTTGGTAGACAGAGTTGTCCGGTATAGGTGCTAGCGGGAGTTAGTAGGTACCCCGTGGGATTAGTTGAGGTATGCACTAGCTGAACCAAACACCACCTTTATAAAAGAAATGCTAGCACTATTTGAACTCGATATCAAAGAACTATGCCTCAATCCCAAACTAGTTTAGGATCAGTTAAATGATCCTCTATATCCATTCTAGTCCTTTCGTGATTCAGTATTTATAGGACTCACTATATTAGGATAGTTATCAACCTACTGAAATTATTCTCCTTTATCCAGACTTGAGACCAGATGCCTTTTGAAGCCAACATAGACAGTTTTTTAAAAAAAACTTATTACAGCATGTGACAGAAAATTAGCTTCCATCTTCTGTTAGGAGCTTATTGCTACATATTCTGTATTTCTGTAATTAGTGTGTTGTATTGGGTACCGTAATAGAAGAGAAGAGGAGGGATATGTTTGTGTGGCATAAACTATGACTCTTTGTGCTCCCTTTGCTCTCTTCTTTTGGCTCCATTATTTTGTAGCTTCTATCCTTCGGGGTGGCCCAGTGGTTTGGGCTTGGGGTTTTAATGTTGGAGGTCTTAAGTTTGAAACCCCTTGCCATCGAAAGCAAGGGGTTTGTCTTCTGGGTCGAGCTCGGGTTACCTTTCCTGTGTGGTTTGCGAGTTATTGCATAGGAGCGGGCGGGTTTCCCTTGTCATAAAAAATACATATATTTGTAGCTTCTCCTTGTAATTTTTGTTTATGGCTTTGACCTGACAGGAAGAGTTTTTGGAAATCTTGGAACATTACACTCCTTAACGTCAATTATAGACCACCACATTATGTGGAACTTTGCATCCAATTGTGTAGCTGGGAATATAGGGCTAAAGAATGAGGCTCTGAGGCATACTCAGCATTCAGCAGATTGCTCAGACGATGAAACCTCTTCAAGAACCAGCAGGGAGGAGGGACTTGAGTGCCCAATATGCTGGGAATCTTTTAACATTGTTGAAAACGTACCCTATGTTCTATGGTGTGGCCATACACTTTGTAAAAACTGCATACTAGGACTACAATGGGCTGTTGTGAAGTTTCCTACTTTGCCGCTTCAGCTTCCACTGTTTATAGCTTGTCCCTGGTGCAATGTGTTATCCCTTCGTTTGGTTTATAGAGGGAACCTTAAGTTTCCTCGTAAGAACTTCTTTCTTCTCTGGATGCTCGAGAGTATGAATGGTGACAGAACAAAGTCTCATAATTCATCTTGTGGGGATCATCAACAGACAGCCTGGTCATCGTCTACAAAATTCTTAGGAAGTACAGCAAGCCAGTCTAACCGACAGAGGGGACAGTATGTTCATCACCCAGAATCATCAGGCTCGAACCATGATCACAATCACATTAGTGGTTCTCTTGCTATTGAGAGACTTCATTCTTCTCTGCGCAAGTCTCTCATTTTCTTTGTTCATTTGACAGCCAAGTTCCCTTTGGTGGTTATATTTCTCCTGATCATCATGTATGCTATACCTGCCAGTGCAACTATCTTGGCCTTGTACATGCTCATCACCGTTGTGTTTGCTCTCCCATCTTTTCTAATTCTGTACTTTGCATATCCCAGTTTGGATTGGCTAGTTAGAGAAATCATCACCTGATCATGTGGTACCATAAACATTTGTGTTGCAAAGCAGCAAATCAGTTGAGTGCATCTTAATTGAAGCATAATTTGACGACATTTCTAGCATCAGTGCTCGTTGTAAATTCTTTCATGGTGTGAGAGTGCAAACATGTTTCAAGTCATTTTAGCCAAGAATCATCTCATATCATGGTATTGGGTATGCCATTTAGCAATTGTCAGGTTGTAATTCGTTTTCTACAATAGCAATCATTCTCCAACATCTGAATCAAATTGGTTCTAGTCATTGTTAATACAAGTAGTTTTGATAAGGAGACTAGCTGTTCTGTATTTCCACAATATCTGTATCATCATTTGGGAACTACTGTCTAAAGATTTTGTGCCTGTTCTTTTGTATGTTTACTCAAATGGATGCCGAGTTGTTTTTCTCAGTTCCTCTCTGTTATGTATCTCATCGTTGTTTGTATGAAAACACAAATTGCGTGATCCTTTCTTTACTTTGATTTCTACTCCTTATATTTAAGGTTTAAAATGCTATAATCTTCGCAGGAGTTAAAAATTAAACGAGGAAGTGAGAATGCTATAAATGTGTACGATAGATATATTTTGCTTAATGATTTGATGAAAACATTTTAGTGCAAGTTTTTACTATTCAGAAGTGGATTCACTTGGGAAAAGATATTGTAGAATCTCAGATGAACAACATTGGGTTGATTCTCAGAATATTAAAGTTTCGTAGGAATAAGTTATGCCTCGAAGCACAACTTTTTGAGTTCTGAAACTAAACTTGAAATTAAACTTACACCTGTAGAAATCAAGCTAAGGCATAACATTCTGACGTTGAATTTATGCTTCTGTACTCTGTGGAAGCTGCCATGCTTGTAACTTGTAAGGCATAATTTGTGCCTTGCGAATTTCTTTACCTTGGAAAGTATTACTTGTATATTTACGCCTTTCAATTTTAGATGTACACAACTAGACAATTAGACACACATTCTTTTCAAGTTTGAACTGATTTTTTTTTGTTTTTTCTTGATATATGGTAGATATATCCCTAATAAAGAAAACAATTTACTTTAGTTAAGTAGTTAAATAAATTATTAGAAAACAGACAAACAATTAAAAAAATAGTTTTTAAGTTGATCCATCGTTTATTTGAAACCGACAGAAACAGCCCGTTTGTTGATTTGACCCATCAAAATTTAGTTGAATTCATCCATTTGATACCATCATACTAAATATTATTTGGAGCAGTTTACAATTATTTCAAGTTTGAACTCGAAAACTATATATATAAAGAACCAATGAAAAGAATAATAATAATTTCAACATGGGACCTGATTGCTGTTGAATGTAAGAAGTACAGCACATAGAGTGGCTATTGATTTCAACAATTTCCTGCTCCTAATTAAGTAGATATAATGTTGTCTTTGCCAAAGAAGGGGGCATAACACTAATTGAGTAAAGGCTATATGTGTGCTCTATCAAGGAAATTAATCATCTTTTTTTAAGGTAAGCTAGTAAATATGAATTGGACTAACCATCATGGAGTGTGGCATAGGATGCATATGAATAATAATAAGATTCTTTACTCTAATATAAGAGGTTTTGAATTTGAACACCTTAAAAATTGTGAATATTAATTTATTAAGAAGAATTAGTTGGAGGTTTTTCTGAACATGAATTCAATTAATCAATCAGTAATATGATTAGTATTTGGCTAAGCTCATTACTCACTTACCCGTTTGATAAACATTCAAAGTGCTTATAAATCAGAACTAGTCAAAAGTTATAAGTTAATCATCCCCAACTTATAAATGTTTTTTCATTTGATCAAATACTTAAATCATTTTATCCATTAGATTTTAAAAAAAAAACTCTCAAAATACCTTTTTTCTCAAAACAAAACTTTTAACTTCCTCTTCACTCCATATTTATCATTCTGCCTTTTCTTTATACCAATCTTTTAAATTAAAACTTTTTATGAAAAACAATTAAGGATATTTTAGTTATTCTAACAAAAGAGTAATTTATCAACATTATTTTATCAAACATGTTCTGGTTTATAAACAGTTTTAGCACTTCTATTCAGCATCTATTTACAATCAACTAATCTAAATGAATTTAAAAAAAGAGAGAATTCATGGGGCCTGTGAGTGAACCATCCTTATCTAAAACCTCAGTCACCAAGTGATCAGATGGTTTGTTGAGATAATTAGAGGAGAAAAGAAACAAGTAAACTAAATGAGGTTCAAGTGGCCCTTTGAGGCCCCTAGACATTTTCCCCACATTGCTTTTGTCAAGTCAAGAGGTTGAAAAATACATGTGATTAGAGATCTCAACTCTGAAACCAAAGCTTTAAAATATAAGACTATATATATGCCTTTATGTTTGCCCAGGCCAAGAAGAATCCAAGGAGTCACAACCTTCCCAACCCCACCCCACCCTAGCTTTGGTGGAGTAGGGGCAAACTACAAATTTTCTAATAGAAATTAGTAGCTTTAATTTAGATTTTTTTAATTCTGTTGAATAATTCACTTAATGTATGCAAAAAAATAAAATATTTGAAATTCAGTAAATTATATTTTCTATGATCAAGAACTCATAAACTAAAGATCCTAGCTCTCACCTCTATAACGATGGAATAATCCACTTGTTCGAAATTTCCAAGAAGGTGCCCTGCCATTCCATGGTCCTTTTTTTTCTTATCATTAGTCATTGTATACAACTTACTGAACTTAGCATAAGATTTTCAAATTTCGGTGTTATGATCCTTTTCCCCAATCATTTTAAAACGTTTTAAAATATTAGACATATTTAACAATAACATTATTATATCAATTTATACTCTACAAGATTAGATTTTAATGTTATGATTTATCAGTGACACTATAGTTTCAATCATTCCTTTAAAATTTTCTATGTCTACGACTTATATATAACATTTAGATAAAGTTTCATACTTGTATTATGAATGAAAGATCTTCTTTCTTCTTCTTTTTTTCCTGAAAATTGTTATGTTTCGAATCAGAATAATTAGTTAATCACATGTAGTCATGTTTAATCAAACACGGTGTGACTTTGTTTTAGATCTAAATAAATAATTCTGACAATTAATTAGATATTGAATCAAAATCTTTGGCATCCATTACGGGACAAAAACAATATATTACTTACATTGTTATAAAATACATTATGATATTATAATTTGTTTTTTCAATTTTTTAAAAATTTAATATGGATTATTCCAACAGCAAAGTAAGGAAGAGAATCGTTCACTGGATTGACTTTGGATATATGTGCAGAGAAAGGGGTGGTTGGTTAAATTTGGCACACCAATCAATATGACTCTATTTTTATTTTATTTTTTAAAAAAGGAACATTAAAATAATAATCTTAGTAATACTTTACTTTGTGAATCTAAAGATTTCGTGTTTTACAAATTTCACTAGTCAAATATATACAGCGTTTACTATGTACATAGTAAATATATCAGTCATGTGAGACACAAAATAAATTACTTGCTTTGTAGTGAATGAGATATTTAAATCAGTGGCATAGACATATTTAATTCATGATGGTTAATTAAATATATAGTTCAAAAATTATTTTTCATACATATTAGTTAGATCTTGAATATTTTAAACGAAATTTCTAACCGCACCTCTGACTTCAATAATGTTATTAAAATAAACTGTTTGCTTTGTTGGTACATGACTACATGTTAGAGATATGCTTTGCCAGATAATGAAGAAGAATCGTCAAAAAAAACATAGGGACCTCCATATTTTGTCCTAGCAGTTGAACTAATATAAGTGTAGAACAAACAAAAAGAAAGAAAATAAACCAAGGGAATGGGAATTTAATTATGAAGAAATAGAAAGAAGGTTCATATTTTAAGCCAAATATTTTCTCGTTTATTTTTATTTATCCATTATATTAAAAATAAATTTTCATTTTTACTCGTCCACTTTAATATAACGAGAGAAAAATAATACACCAATTAATATGAATCATGGTAAAACATGCACTTTATTTTTATTTTTTAAAAGGATATGCAAAGTTTATACATAAATAAAAATGAATGAACATAATATAAAAATTATTTTCCTAAATAATAATTATGGTGTTTAAGTTAATTTGCATGAATTTTGACTATTTAACCATGTACCTATTAGCTTACAATGTTATGTAGATACTGAATAATCTTAATGTGAAAACTTACATACCATAATTATGTTTAATAGATTTGAACTTTAATTAATCTTCTACGTAGTGATGGTCTGCCATCTGCCAAGTTCTTAGAAGTCATAAGTCAAACAAGATATAAAGAGTGAATCTTACTTATTTCATTGATCTATGGACAGTAAATAATCAAAATAATATAAAATTGAACGGTAATATTATATAATCTCACCTAGTTCGATTTACGAATTTGAGGAGATTCGATAGTTTTAACTTTTAACTCATGTCATACATTTATACTAAAAAATTAATTAAAAATATATACATAAAAATAATTTATTTAAACTTCAGTAAGGTATTTCTTTTTTAAAAAATAATCATAATCTCAAATTTTAATTCAATTGGACTTCTTTTATTGGTGATAAGTACGTTAAACAAAAAAAAAATAAATCCATTAATAGGATATTACGTGGAATATTGAGGAGAGGACTTTGTTTTATTTTCCCTTTTTCGGGCGGTTCATGATTTCAACGTTTTTCGTTTTTGGCTCTTGACACTAAACAAACAGGCCCTAACACGCTTTCTGTAACAAAAAAAACCCACTGCCTCTTTTTTGAGAAGAAAAGTTTAGACGTCGCTTGCACGATCGCTGTTGCTGTTGCTGAGTAGATTACACAGGTGAGATTTTCTTTCCTCTTCGATCTATTTGTTATTTGTTTAATACTATTCTGTTACTTCGCTTCGAGATTAAGCTTCCGTTTTCGCTTGTTCTTCAATTATAACCAATTTTTAATAAGAGACCTATTTGTGAATTTTATATTGGATTCGCGGATTGGGATTATGTGTTTTCTGTAGCTCTGTTCAATAGTTTTCGTTTAGCTGG
>JAJOOH010000126.1:0-11776 GCA_029582605.1 Solanum gracilifrons | reverse complement strand
TTTATTTAAAGGTTTATAATTTATAACTAACCTGGGAACACCTCGTTCTTTTTCTGCTGCGTTATTAACATAAAAAGCAGTACACGACCATGGTGATTTGGAAGGCTTGATCAAACCTTTTTGTAAGAAATTATCAATTTCCTTTTTGCAGAATTCAACCAATTCGGTATTCATCTGACAAGGACGTGATTTGGTAGGGATATTTTCCTCAGAGAAATCATCTTCATATGGAAGAGTTACAATATGCTTTTTCTGATTCCAAAAGGCACTAGGATGATCAACACAAATATCACCATGACATTTACAAGTATCATTCGAATCTTGTTGAACTTTACTAGATGACTCAGGTTGCTCATCCTCTGTTGCATAACTTGCTTCAGAATCATCATAATCTGATCCGGAACCAGAAGTATATAGAAAATTATAAATCT
Organism: Solanum gracilifrons; assembly: GCA_029582605.1. Taxonomy (NCBI): domain Eukaryota; kingdom Viridiplantae; phylum Streptophyta; class Magnoliopsida; order Solanales; family Solanaceae; genus Solanum; species Solanum gracilifrons. The sequence continues at coordinate 11,345 of JAJOOH010000126.1, read as the reverse complement.
TCTCTTGAATATCATCATCAAGTTCTAGAGTCTTAAGCTTTTCTAGCTTACAATACGAACAATATTCCTTCACTATATAACGACGGATTTGCGACGGAATAACCATTTTGTTGCAAAATTAACAAATGATTTTTTGATTTATAATATAGGAACGGATTTGCAATGAAATATTTAATCCGTCGCTAAATATTAGCGCAAATATTTGGCGCCCAATTTTCCCTACTAATTTAGTAACAAAGTGGTGGTGACAAATTTAATTAATATTGGGCGACGGAATTAGTGACGAAAAAAATGTTGCTAAACTATTAAATATATTTTTATAAAAAATATATTATATAGTGACAAAAATATCCGTCAATATAATTTTTTCTAAATATATATATTTATTTGAAAGAGACGGATGTTAGAATCCGTCACTAATTCTGTTGCAATTCACTCCAATTTAGGATTTCAACCCAACCCCTATCTTTTAATCCTGACCGTTGATCTCATTCTTTCAATCTTAGCCTCTCATTTAAAATTAATCCTATGGTCAAGATCTAATTCCCTAGCTTTCTTATTTTTATCTATCAAAAGACCCAAACCTAAATTCCTCATTTTACTTCTCTCCAGATCCGCCGCACCCCACCCTCTTCTCTTCCTCCTTGTCTCTTCTCTGTCCACTATCTCCGGCGAGGCAGCCACCTATCGATGTATGTCATCTCCGGTGAGAACTAGAGGAGACGTCGCTCTCCTATCCTCTCCGCCCTTCCTCCTCCTCTCTCCAGTCGCCCTTCTCCGTCCCCTCTATGCCAGCAGCAGCGAGGTTGTTGCTCTTCCTCTCCTCTTCAGCGCTACTTCCCCGATGAACAATAGCTCCGACCGGCGAGCCACCAAGAACCAACGATTTCGAACAGATAGCAACCAGCAGCAGCCCCGAGAGCAACAAACGGCAAACCACCAGCAGTCACGTTTTAATCACATGGTAACTTCCATTTACTCCCTGCAACACTAGCATTTTAATTCTGTCTTGCTACATAATAAATGGTCATCTTTATATCTAAAAAAAAGTTTGTTTAGGTAAAAATGGTTGATTGTTGACATGAAAAAACACACATCACAATACTTCAAAGTTCAACGTGTTCTATTTAGGACCATACATACAATGGAGTTGTTATATGTTTTTTTCAATCATTCTTCCTCCACCTCAACCTACAGAAATTATTGGCTATGTGTTCTTTATAAACGGTGTTTTTTTCAATTTTGAATATCGAAGTACTAAGTATATGTTAGCGAAAATCTTCTGTATGGATTAAGTCATAGTATAATCATAAATACGTATTCTTCCTCCAATTGATTTTTTAAGATGGTATGTAGTACTTTTTTCTTTTCTTTTTCTTTTTTTTTTTTTGTTCAAAAAGGTTAATACCTACATCAATGGTGTTTACATGAACTCTGATTCTACTAATTTGTGAGTGTTAAGTGATAAATGAAGGTATAAATATGTATTAATTAAAGTATAAATTACAAAAATCTTAGTGTTAAGAGTTGGTGGTAATGAGCAGTTATAAATGCTTGTAATTCACTTATAAAGACAGTGATATATATGTTTGAGTCTAGTGATACAGAATGACTAGGGTAATGACAACCAATAAAACAGCTTGTTGTTGTAAAAGAAATTCAAACAACTGGTAGGTATGTTTTAATTTGTTCTGGACTTTGGTTTGCAGTGTTCATTTGTAGCAAGTATTTTATTATGTAGATCATTTGCTCTATTATCATAAACTGAGATAAGTTGATCACATCTTGACTGTGCTTGACTGTGTGATGACTATGTGTAAACTTCATCTTTTTTAGTCATAGAATTGAGTTACATGTGAAGTTGCATTTGAAATAGTAAAAGTTACAGATATTAATCTTAGGAAGTTTATAGCCTCCAATCTCCATTATCTCATCCATCCTCCATCCTCTTTGCCACTATCTCATCCAGCCTACTGCTGAAATTCTTGTATGTTCTTTTCACTTTCCAAATCATAGTACCCGAGATTCTTTCGAGAACTTGATGAAGACTTATCTTGTTTGATATTGGTTTAGAAAGTCCAAAATCCACACCAAAAGAAGCTTGTCCAATTACATTTGTTGCTAACTTGAGAGAGAGATCAGAGAATGTGAGATCTCCCTCAGAATCATGATTTTTAGTCGCAAACTCAATATATGATTGCATGATTGACACTAACTTAGCAAGATAAGATGGATAGTAGACAGATAGAATAGTATTTCTCATTGTTGACCATCTTGAGTCCCTGTATAATTAACACATCATTAGCCTTCTTCTAGTTAAAGGAATCAACTTTAGCTTTTTTACCTAGTACAAATCAAGCCTTTCTGATAAAGAGGGGTTGCTGCAATAGGAGATGGAATGCTTCTATTTGATATGTCCTTGAATTTATTTTTAACTTGCTTTTAGTTTACACTTGTTCCAATGAATTTACATGTGAATAACTAAATTATTGCTTTCAATCATTCTGGTTCATGTTGAGTTGAACGACTTCTTCTTCAATAATAGATGTGTTATTTATTCTGTAGGGTTGACAGACATTTATTTGACAAAAAAATGTATAATATTTCATGGTAAGCATTCATCTTTCGGGCTTGTTTAGGAACATACTCCATGCTAGACACTTCAGTTGTTTTCTTTATTTTGAATTTATTGAGTTACTTTTTTTTTTAGATGGAACAATTGAGTTGGTTTTGCAGCACCATCATTAATACATATAAAGCTTAAATGTACTGTAAGTTGGCTAGAAAAGTAAAGCACATTTAATTAAGCTAAAAGGTTATGTGTGTTTCTGCATTTTCCTTTCATTATAACTTTATTCCTAATCTTTAATGTTTTCTCTTTATCTCAATTTATTACAGGAAAAATATGCTGAAATATTACGGAAAAGAACAACCTCTCAAACTGATATTGATCAATGTGAAACATACTATCAAACTGCCCGGGGAGAAAAGAAGAGAAGAATATAGGGTTTTGGATCTGAAGCAAAAACTTACCACGGGCAGAATCTTTGTGCCTTATCATCTGTAGAATATTTTGAACCCTCTAAATATTATTTTATATGATTTTTTGTTATTTTAGAAGTATTTAGTAATTGTTATTTAATTTATTTCAGTAGTGTATATGTAAAATAAATAAATTAAATGATTTTACAAGAAAAAATTTAGCAACAAATTTAATGACGATTTGGTCGTTGCTATAAAAAAATGTTGGCGACGGATTAGCAACGAAAAATTTAAGTGGAAAATGTGTTGACTCAAATAACTGAATATTTTGTGACGGATTAGTGACATAGATTTCGTCGCGAATTTATTTTAAAATGACGAAATTAATTATGAAATTAGCGACGAGCTATATAAGTATAACGACGGACCAGTCCGTCGCTAACAAGTGGCGACGGAAATCGTTCGTCTCTAATACGTCGCTAAACTTGCGACAGAACTCATTTTTCGTCGCTAAGAAATTATTAACGAGCGATATAGTAACAGCCAATAATCCGTCGTAAATTCGTCGCTAATCCAGTTTAGCGACGGAATAGCATAAATTAGTGATGGATTTCGTCAGTCACTAAATCCTGATTTTTTTGTAGTGTTATGCCCAAATTTTCCACATTTATAACACTTAATCTTATCAAGATTTCGCCTTGACCTAATCTTGGTAAATCTATGAGATTTACGATGAGCCCTACGCTCATCTCTTTCTTCTCTAGTCCTTCTTCTAGATCTTCTTTTCTTATGATGAGATCTATGAGATTCTGATTTAGAAGTTTCTTGGTTGGTGCTTTTTGAAGCATCCGGTAAACCGAATTGAGTACGAAAATCTCCTAATTGAGACTTTTCTCTAAGCTTATCCATCTTAAGTTGTCTTGAGAGTTTTAACTCATTGCACAAATTTATGCCTTCTTGCGTACAAGCTCCAATAATCTTTCCATAAGTAAAATTATTATAGGGAATAATTCCTTATGGATTTCTAAGAGTCTTTTTTACTCTTTCTGCAAATAAAGAAGGTAAGCCATCAATAAATTTGGCTTTCCAGAATTTTAAACCATTTTCGGGAAGTTCCATTACCGACTTAAATAAGTGTCTTTATACCATCTAAACACCTAAATGTCTACATCTAAGACCATTTAGTAGAGATCTAATGGCTTCATATTGATTGGTAAATCTACCACTAAAATGTTCAAGAATAGTCAAAATTAGTGTATACACAGCGTCTTCTCTATTATGAACAAGGGCAAAGCCTAAATTATCAACTCCTTCATTTACTGCCTTAGCATTAATTATTGTTGCTATCGCATCAGAGGGCATATAATTATCCCACCATCCTCTTAGTTGATCGGTAAATTCTGCAATAATCATCTTGCAAATGGTTTTGTCACTGTTACTAACACTTTTGCAAATAGTAGCATACATAAGCATCCTATGAACCATAATCGTCAATTGCTTATCAGTTAACCCGTCGAGATTTCATTCATAAATCTCACTTCCACTATAAGAAGTGTTAGTTTTATTCCAATCTTTTTCCTCTATTAAAACATCTTGAGGAGTAGGCCTGGGATAGTAATATGTTTGCATGCTAGGTTTTTTAGCATAAGCAGTATTACCACTATTCTTCTTTGGATACCCATGAAGTTTATTAACTTCCATTTCCACTTGAGTTTTGAAATCAAAAGTGACTTCCATCTCATCTGCAAAATCTTCAACGAGACTTATCGGTTTCGCACTTGCACCAAATTGAGAAAACTTTTTATCAAGAAGATTTTCAAGGTCGTACAAAGGTCTAAGAATAAAATCCTGAATCTTGGTCGACGGTATAGGATGGAGAGTGGGGGTTTGAGGGTGATGATTGAGGGATTAGGTGGTCAGGAAGGAGACAATTAACTTGAAATACCACTTATACAATTTGTTTTCCCTACTTCTATTCCATACCAAACACACCCTCAACATACACTAGATATACACCAAATATACATTTGAAAACTGTGAAGGGGCTAGCCCATCCTTAAGCTTGTTCAAATTGGGCCTTAGGAACTGACCCATTTTTCTTTCCACGAACTTCAATAGTTTCAGACAAATCCACACTGTTTGTTTGTTTCAAATCAATTTTCATATGCCAAAATTCCTAAAAACCGTCAAATTTGGAGTATTTTGGGTGGATTGTATTTTTTTTCCCCAACGTTAATGTCACACATAGCAATCTGAAGAATAAACATTTCATCTATCGTTATATAACATGATTTTTTTCGTTAATATATAACAATAAATTTAACAATAAGATACAATAAAATTTTGTTGTGTATTTTTGGGACATATACAACGTATCGTATCATATCATATCATACCGATTAAGAAAGCATGAATTATAGAAATGTGTTAGCTATCTAGGTAGCTGTGATTGCAATTATACTGTGTATTATTAAAGAATATACCAAATTGAAACCTTAAGTTGATTGATAATTCAATTGTACGTACCACAATTATAAAAAAAATCAAAACAGATTAATGTATATTGTGTATACCTCTTGAGTGGGCATATATATCTTGAAGCCCACCGGCACATGTACAACATAATTTTGTGCACTAAAATTTGGACATATTATAAAAATCATTTAGTATTTTTTTGGATTCGATTATAACATGATTTATAAGCAACAAATAATTGTTAAACCTAATCGAATCAATTGATATCTTATTAATTCAATTAGCATTTTAACACATAAAAATCATTTAGTCAAATAGTTAAATATAAGAATCGAATTGAACCATACAAGAAAAAGTAGTTTAGACTTATTATAAGAAGCTTAAAAAGTGATGAATGAGACTATCTAAAAGGAAAAACGTGTTCCTGAATATATATATATATGTCATTATTTTTTAATTTTTTAACATATTCTAAAAGGAAAAAAAGTGTTACTCCATAAATTAGGACAGAAGAAATATATGATTTTGTCAAGTATGAAAAGATATTTTCTTTAAAATGAAATAAATAAATAAATGTTTAGTTAGGTTAGCACGAGTGTATTGTAGAGAAGGTGGCAGACATAAGCATGAAGAAATCCATACGAAGTGATGAAAAGAAAGATACTTATATAACAAAGTCAAAATGAGAAAAAGATGAAATTTTTTCAAAGCCTTAGTGGATTCTCTTCTAGTCATGACTATAGTCTAAAATAACTTTACTGTTCTAAAATTTGGAAGGTAGCTAAGCTCATTTATCAACATTATATTCAATTTATATAGAAAAATTATCTCAATTTATCACTAATTAGATGTTCTATTTTGTCTCCAACAATCCTCGTAGACAACACTCCATTATCTACATTTTTGGAGCTTAAAACCATAACTTAAATCACCTTATTCAACCCATCTTTTTTTACATAAATCCCACTAGTTTAAGAGTTAATTACTTAGATACGCTCTAGTTTGCAATATTACGTATTATCTTATCAGATTTTGGTGTCTCTAGATACGTCAAGATACATGCATCTCGTATACATGGGGTCAAGTTTAGGTGTAATTTATTGTAGATACATTGTGTCCAAGTGAATTTATATGTATTTAACATACATAGCAAATCTTGCTCGCCTCTCTCTTATCTCGCTCGCCACTCTCTCATGTATCTGGTATCCCAAATACATGCAAATCACTCCAGATACATACAAACTCGTGATTCACATGTATCCGGGACACATATGAATCTTGATCGCCTCCCTCCCTAATCTCGTTCGTCTCTCTCCCTATTTTTGTGTATCTGGTAGCAAAAACACACGTATCTAAGTGTAAGATACATTAAAAACTACTCCTATTAATTAATGATAACATACATAATATTTCTAAGCTTCTACATGATGCAATTAATTATATATACACCATAATTCTAAGCTTCTACACGATGCAAATCCATAGTGTGGCAACACTAAAATTATGTTGTTTTATCCAACGTAATGTAATGTATGCCTGTTGTTCATACTTAGAGACGTACATTTCACTTTTGCCTACTTATTTGAATATTTTAAGCCATCCAATTGCTTCCACTATGTCTCATGTCGTATTATGTGTATGTTAAAGATGTTTCAATTCGAAGTATTCATGAAAATAACATAAGTGTATCAAACAAATACATGTTTAAAAAGGATTTTTTATTAATTAGTGAATTTTACAAAGTATAAATCTTAGTTAAATAGAACGCAAAAGATATATCGATCATCAGATGAGAAATAAAAAAAAAATGAATCTATTTGACTAGAGGATTTTAAAGGATGGTAGTGGACAAGGTCTTTGTGAAAGCTAACTAGTCACATGTTCATGCAATAATAATAGTCCATTTTAAAGTAAATGCTTTAATTTGTTAGGCAGTGCCAAACGTGCACTTTGAATAGGGTTTAGACGCATTTTCTTCTAAAAGAAATTTTCCAAAGATGATTCAATAATTCACTTTTTTTTCTTCCTTTAAGACCTAACATACCCAAAAATCAATCCTAAAAAAGGCTAATAATAAAGCAAATAATTGGCAATCAATAATGGAATCCAAAGACTTATATATTAGAGACCAGGCAAAACAGAATATAATCCTCTATTATCTTATGGAGCTAATATTATATATAACATCAAATTTAATTTGTCACTTTCTAAGGTTGATCAGATAAGACTTAACTATTATTTGTGGTTTTGTACTAACTTTAATTACCATCCATTTGGAATTTTTTCTTTTAAAAAAAAGAGAGCCAACAAGAGAATATTAAGGAAAAAAAATTCATTTTTTGTACAAGGATGTTTATATATTCCATGATATAAGTCCTCTTCCTCCTTTCTATTTTTCTAAGAAGGTTACACTATATAATGAACATATCGGGCTTTTCGTCATTTTTCTTTTCTCCATTTTCTTAAAGTTCTTATTTGAATCGAGTACACATGACATGAGTTAAATTTAATGCCTAAGACTTAACTGATCAAAGTAATTATTTCTTAACTATAATTTAGATTATTGTAATCCCACAATCTTAACAACATATTATCATGTTCATAAATATAAATATAATTATTAAAAAAGTGAGATTACTTCTTTTGGTAGTTTCACTAAGAAAATTATTTTCTTTCATTTTTAAAGAGCTTACTTTTCTAAAAAATAATATCAAAACTTTTGATTTTATGCAAACATATGAGAAAATTAAATAATATTTTCTTTTTCTCCTTAACACACCCTAAAAGAGGCAAAAAAGAAATAGCAAAAAAATAAATGAAAAGGAACTAAATCTGCTGACTGCTGCAAAGGGTTGGAAGAAAGAAAAAAAGTGGAAAAATAATTTTTTTTCTTTTTTTATTTCATTAACAATTAAAGAGCTAACAATTTAGGCGTCTATTGGTTTAAAAATGTTAGATTTCCAATATTGTGGTCATAAAACACTCTTTAATTTCCAACTGCTAAATTGTCTAAGTTGAAAGCTATGCTAGATAGATACTCCCTTTGTTTCGTACTAAAATTAAGTTGTCTTTTGAGAAATTCATTTTGAATTAAAACAAGTGATATTTCACAAAATTAAAATATATTGATTTTTTTCTTCGATTTGGTCCTTTTATGAATGAATTAAGTTTTATGTAATTAAAAAATCATTACGAAGCTATGTTTTTTCAAGACAGGTCATTTAGAACATGTACAATGAAGGCAAGATCCGAGTGAAGATATTGAAAGGGGTCTCATAATATATACTTTTCAGTTGTAATTGGGTTGCATCATCAATCAGTCTTATCCTATTTTATTTTTCTTTGTGATGGATGTATTGATACAATGTATCCAAGGAAAGGTGTCTTGATGTATGTTATTTGCACATGACATAGTTGTACGATTAATTGTACTAGATAGGGCTCAGTGTTGGCTAGTTAATTAAGAACTCGCACATTCAGAAGATAAGAGCATAGGGAGTGAAGATGTTGAGATAGATGTGTGGACATAATGTTAGGAGAGATAAGATTAGGTAAGAAGATATCTGGGACAAAGTGAGAGCCACCTACATGGAAGACAAAATGAGGGAGGTGAAACTGAGATGGTTCAGACATGTGAACAGGAAATGCACAGATCACATCGTTAAGGAGTTCATGTGACACGTTGGATATAGTGGATATGAGGAGGTCAGTCAGAAGTAGGCCAAAAAAGTATTGAGAAGAGGTGATTACATTTTATTGGAGGTCGAAGATTCAGAAAGAAGGTTAGTAGGTAGTCGATTTATTTTCTAATTTCTTTATCAATATTATTTTTTTATTATTCTCCTACTATCTTATTCTTCGAGTTTTCAGCTCTTCGAACTTGATTATCATATTTTTTTCACTCGGTGTCCGTTACCCACATTGAAGCCCAACTATTTTGAATTTGTGCCGCGTAGATCCATTCGAGAGGAAGCGCTCCCTACCCAGGCTGATTATTATGATTGATAATGTGTATAAGGCAAAAAACACTACTTATTATGAATCGGAGGAAGTAGTACTCATATATCATCGAATAGTTAATTAATTAAATCACTACTAAATAATTGATTTCAAGTTATTCACATTGAAAAGTATGTGATATAATATATTCCCAAGCCTAGTCTACCTTAGAATTGAGTTAGGTAGAATTCCATTATCATTCACGATTCAACCAAAGGTTTCAATTAGTACATTACATTATTAATGTACAAGATTGATATCAAAATTATATATTCCTAGCTACCTAACCTAATTACTATTTTAATTTACGTGACCAAAAGAGGGATGCCCCTATTAATATCTTAGTAGTGACTATATTCATGAACCTTTTTCTTTCTCAAGAACTTATAACATTGGTATGATTTGATGGTAATGTGTCCCACACCTACAAAATATTTTAAAGTATTAAAGAGAAAGTTGTAAAGGAATTTAAAGCGTTAGGATATTATTTCATTAAATTCGAAAAAATAAGTATATGAAATCAAAGTTTAATTAAAAGAATATTTAGACTTGACACTTAAAAGAAGGATAAGAATTTATGAGTGAAAACGACTATTTTACTTGAAACTGTTATAAGAATTTTTTTAATATTTCATCAGTCAAATTATTTGTAGCAACCTTGACGTTCATTCGTTGTTATACATTATAAGAATATTTGACATTTAAATATTTGATTGTTATAGAAAAAACTTATCCAAAGTTCAAACATTTTTATTTTTTAAATGTTATTAAAAATATAAAGTTATTTAAATTTAAAATATCAAAAGATAGATATTCAAATTGTTATATAAGGTACGATACTTGTTTGAGAGACTATGTAATTAACTTTGCTTCCGGAAAATTGTTACTAGTATCCTTCCTAGAAGGTGGTTGTAGTTGTAAGTTTTATTACCTAATCAGATGATTTATTATTATATAAATATTTATAATTTATTTTAAATTAAGAAATTTAAGAATCGTTTTTTCTTTCGTACTATATATATCCTAAAGATAAGATTAGAAGTTAAGAGTGATTGAGGCATTCAAAATTCACCTAGAGTTTAGATCTGAAGTACTATATTTTTATTTTTTAAAACTATTTTCGTGAAATTTTTGAATCTGTTGCTAGCTATATAAGGAGAGAAGTATTGAAAACACCTCCAAATTTGGTGGGAATTATTAGTTTCATCTCTGAACTATTGTCATTCTTTTAAACACTCATCCACTTGACTAATTGAACTCACATACAACCCTGATCTTGCCACATGCATGAGTAAAATTTAACCCTAAATTCTCATTAAGTTTCGAGGTGTTTTCAACACTTTTCTTGGTTTTTTATTAAGGGTCTCACACTCCTAAAGAGTTTGAGACCACTTTCTATGTCATGTGGCAGATTGAGAGTATATTTAAGCTCAGTTTATTAAATAGAGGAGTGATTTTTAAGATTGTCAATAATTCAAAAACGAAACTAACAACTCACAACAAGTTTAAAAGTGTTTTCAATACTTCACTCGCTCTGTTGCGAGGGAGGAAGTACCATACAAATTATTTTTCCTTGAAAGGGAAGTGTTATCTATCTTAGACAGGCACGTGACAGGCACGATCAAGTGGGTCCCACCTTAAGAAATGAGTAATGTCGAATGTCTGTCTAAGATAATTCCACTTCAAAATCTCAAAACCACATTTTCTTCCCCTTTTAGACTTTTGATAATCCACAAAAGTCTTAGTCACAATTAATGTTGACAATGAAGTATGTATTATGAACTCTGATGTTAACCACTCCCAAATGGCTACTCAATCATATGCTAATTTTTGTTTTTTTATGTATGTACACACACATATTTATCCTTTTAAGTTTATAAGAATCAACT
>JAJOOH010000125.1:0-11687 GCA_029582605.1 Solanum gracilifrons | reverse complement strand
GGAAAGCTTCTTCAGCATGCTAATAAACCTGCGGTATTTGCCTTTTTCAGTCTTCTTCACTAATCTCTGTGGAAAGGGACGTAGAGGTCTAGGTATGGGGACAACTTTCTGAGTTACCTCCGCTTCTTTCTCTGTCGCACTCTCGGGCTCTCCATTTACCTCTACCACATTATCATCTTTACTAGTCTCAATTTCCATCTCAGATGGCATAGGTGGATCAATGGCTTGCTTACCCCCTTGAGTAGTGACTGTCATACATCGCCCATCATTTTTGGGATTCTAGATGGTGTTGCTAGGAAGAGTGTCAGGTTGACGTGGGTGTACTGTAGTAGACAGCTGAGTCATCTGTTGCTCAAGATGCTTGATTGACACTGCATGGGTATTAAATTTTTGACTAATACCAGACAAGTCATTTCGCATCTCCTTCACATTCTCATCAGTTGCATCAAACCTCATCATCATCTTTTGCATCATATCCTCAATACGTGACATAGTACCTCCAACTTCCCTAGTACTAGATTCCTGATTTTGCGAGGAACATAAGGTCCAACCCGATCATTTTTGTTGCCATAGTTGTTCCGATTGTAGTTGTTGTCGCGACTGTAGTTCCCATCCCGGACATATTGACCCTCTCGATTGTAGTTTCCATAGTTCCGACCTTGGTTTCCTTGACCTTGGCGCCAATTATCCGTATTGGAACCTTGGGCGTTTGGTCGTAAACCCCCCGTCTGATCATTCACCACATAAGTATCTTCTTCATAGTAACACTCCTCAACCGGTGGTGGATTTCTAGTCAAATAATTCACAGCATTTACCTTCTCCGCACCTCCGCTCACATGCTTCAACACCAACCCTAATTCGGTCCTCATTTGAGCCATCTCCTCATGAATTTCATCTGCGGACTGGTTATTTGTTGCTTGAATGACAAACGTGTTCCTCCCAATATCTAACTTTCTAGTGCTCCAAGCTTTATTATTCCGAGAGATCTTCTCCACAATCTTCTCAAAAGTGCACTTCCCATATGAACCTCGAGCGATTGAATCAAGCACTTCCTTACCGTTGTCATCTTGACCTCGATAGAAATTCTCGTTTAGCAATTCATAATCAATTTGGTAATTCGGAACAATTCGTATGAAAGCATTGAACCTATCCCAAGATCTACTCACAGACTCTCCCAATAGTGCTACGAAGTTGTTGAGTTTATCTTTGTGGATCAGCTTATTTGACACAGGAAAGAAACTTGCCAAGAACACCTCAGTTAATTGTTCCCATGTGTAGATTGAGTTATAAGGAAGCTTATTAAATCACTCAACAACATCGTCGGTCAATCGTAGAGGGAATACTCGCAATCCAATCACACACTTGTCCAAGTTCGGTGGACCCACACAACTTTTGCAAACACTCCTCAGCTTAGTTACGTGTGCATGTGGATCTTCCGATGCCAAACCAGCAAACAATCCTCTCGCTGTAAGCCTCTGCATCAAACTGCTAGTCACCACAAATGTATGCCTTGGAGGTAGAAGGGGTAGGCCAAGAGGTCCTTCAGATTCAGTGGCATTGAAATTGACCCTAATCACACAATCTTGGTCCTGGTGGATCCTATACCCTCACTGCATCTCTCAGTAGATTCTAAGCTTGAACCTGATTATTCTCATCACCAACCCTCAGAGGTTGCAACCCAACACCATCACCTAACTCTCCTCCGATAGGATTAACTGGAACTCCTTGATTATTCATTCTCCTCAAAGTTCTATTCAGTTTTGGATCGTAGGGAGTAAGTGGTTCTCCTTGTCTCCGTGTACTTGGCATATACTAGAGTAGGAACCTGAGAAAGACAAAAACAACAGAGAAAAGTAAAATTAGGAAATAATTGACTAAAGTTCAATAATATAGTTAAACTTAATCTAAAAACCTTATTCCCCGACAGCAGCACCAAAATTTAATACGCTCAAATTACACCTCCCTAAAGAAGTATAAGCGATTGTTATCAAGTAAAGAACCCAACTTGTAGGTTGGGGTCGATCCCACGAGGAATATGGTTTATACTTAAGTTCAGCTTACGATTATATTCGTTTAGTCAACGTATTTCCGAGACAAATAAGTTAAAGGGGGGATTTGTTAAACAAATTATGAAAGTAATGTGAACAATTAGCAAGCAATATTTAAACTTTTGTTGTTATCAAGATTAGAGAGAAACTAGGGTGTACATGTTCCCCATAAGCTCACAGCACAATAATCCTAGTAATAGCAACCTTTTCCTAGTGTATTACATGCAAAGTGATAAGTTAGGTATCTCTAATTCCTTGTTCTGGCAACTAGAGAATTTCACCCCGTACCTTGGTCCGACTACGTGTGTATAATTTACTAACCATTACAGTTACCTCATATTAAAAATCACATCGATGTATGGTTTATTTTTCACCCTCGCACCAATTGACATTAGACTATTAGATAGTATCACACTAAATCTATGTTTATAATTATTTTCCCGTTAATTACCTCCTTGGTCCGGCAAGTAGTAACGAGGCAAGTTCTAGCATTTGCAACCGCTAAAAAGAATTCTAAACGAAAGAATTATCAATGCATGCAACAACACTATTCAAGAATTGCTTAGTTACTATTCATATTTTGTTAATCGCTCATGGTTCCCACAACCCTAGTTGTGGATTTAGTTACCCATATTAGCAAGAACACAATTCATATTTTTAGAAGAAGCAATCATGAACTTATGTAATGAGAATGATAAACCCAGAATTTTAACTTGAATTTCCAAACCAAAATCTTCAAAATGAACTTAGGAAATTAAGAATTGCTAAAGATTCAAGTTAATCTCCAAAGACAAGAACTAGAATAAAAGTAATAAAGTCAAACCCCCAAAAATGAGGTTTACATGCCCTATATATAGAAAAACAAATCCGAACTATAAAGGAAACGAAATAATGAAATAATGTTTAAGGACGCGGTTTCGATCAAAAATGAGGTTTACATGCCCTATATATAGAAAAATAAGTCTGAACTAAAAGGGAAACGAAATAAGGAAATAATGTTTAAGGACGCGGTTTTGATCTACGACACTAACCTACGGACCGTGGATTGACCTATGGTCTGTAGGTCCCTTTCGTGGCTCAGGACTTAGGCAATTTTTCACACTTCAAAATCTACACATCTCAGCTTCAATCGATGGATCCACAGTACGGACTGTGGATTGATATACGGTTAGTGGATCCTTCTCCATAGCTCCATACTTAGAATCTTCAAGATCAGGTACTGGAACCCCCTCTCTGAATGATTTGACAGAACAGCAGTACGGCCTGTAGATCGATTTACGGTTCGTCGTTTGCAACCGTGGTTCCATACTTGGTCAAGAATTCCCTAATTTTCCTTCAAGCCTTGCCTGCCCATCTATGTCAACCATCTACGGAGCGTGAATGGACCTACGGTCCGTAGATCACCTCCGTAGATGCCCTTTTCTATACATCCTTCAGTTGTGTCTCTCAGTTTCCACGTCTTAACATATTTCCTGCAAACATGATAAAAATGCATTAAAACCAATACGAAATGGCCCTAGACACACATAACTCTTAAGTGAAATGTATTAAAAATACCTTAAAATCACGGTAGATCAAGTCGTATACATCGGACTCCACGTTTAGCTCACATGGTTTTATGTTGGTTATTAGTAGTTCCCACAGTCAGATTCTAGTTTAGTGACCAGTTTATCAGATACATTTCAGTATTCAGTTTCACCATGTATAAACTTGGTCATTGCATTCAGTTAGTTCATGTTCCGTGCTTTCAGTATAGCATAATGCTCATCATATATCATTGCTCAGTTATATGCTTTGTTCAGTTATGTATATTGTTCAGCTTTACCCTATCTTGCATGCTCAGTACCTTTCAAGTACTGGACGCATACTATACACTACATCTTCTCGTGATGTAGGTTCACGTCCTCAGCATCAGATCACGCATAGATCGAATCCTAATCTTCAGTTCAGCAGCATCGGTTTTGAGTCCTCATACTTCGAGGACGATTGACATGATTATCTTTCTATTTTCAGTCTTTAGTTTCAGTTTTTGCTAGATTTAGTTGGGGCATGTCCCAGCATGTCCCAGCATGTCTAGTCAATTAAAGGCTTTATTTTAGACATAGTTAGGTTCAGGTTTAGCTTGGAGTTTGATATTTCATTTGTCATTAAACTCTCAGATTGTATATTCAGATTTAGAATGGGTATTCCTCATCATTTTTCACTTATGTCATGTTTTAAGCTTCTGCACAAAATTACCTTATTTCAGTTATCATAGTATGCTTATGTTATGCCAGCAGGATTAGCTTGGGGTCACTCGTGATCCTATGTCTTATGTCCGCGTCCTGGGGGTAGCTCGGGGAGTGACATTTGACATCCAATTTCCTTAATTTTTAACTTGATGATATTGCAATAGGGAGCACAAATCTTATGGTAGTATCTCTTACAACTGAATTGTAGGTTACTTCGTAGTCGATGTCTTCCACTTATGTGTACCCTTGTGCAACCAAAAGGGCTTTGTATCATTCTATAGATCCATCTTTCTTGAAGTTGACTCTATAAATCCATTTTGATCCAACTATATTAGTGTTTGTTTGTCTGGGCATAAGGGTCCAGGTGTGATTTTGATGTAGTGCTTCTATCTCTTCTTTCATTGCTAGTTGTCGGTGGGAGTGAGAAAGAGCATTTGTAAGATTTTGGGGATGTAAAACTGCTAGTTGTGAATTTTCCTCGCCGTTCATATTTCTAATCTCGAATCTGTTAACTTTCATTTGCAATGTTAGAATCTTATTATGCATCGTTCCTCAACCTCAGTCATGTAACCATATGAGTGTCTTTTGAGGCTTTCATTGAAATTGCACATAAATCATTGGAAGTAGGAGTTACTTTTTCATTCAGATTTGGTGACTCGTGAAGAGATTGATGTTTAGTTGTTCGAGAATCATTGTAGTCAGATGTTGTATGTCCACTGCTCAAACATTTTGGTTCTTCATCGTCGACTATGATTCGTTCATTTTCTGTTGCATTTCCCAAGTCTGTAGTGAGCTCAATCATTGTGGTATTTTCTGAATCTGAATTGTATACCTAAGGTGACTTCTCATTTTCAGTATTCAAAATCTGAATTGTATAGTTGAGCTGACTTCTCATTTTTGTTTTGATTTGGTGACACAGTTTTCGTTACATAGAGTACACGAAGCCCCTTTTTGAATCATTGCATCAAATTCTTTAGTGGATCTCAATTGTTGTGCACTTTCTTTTTTAATTGTGAGATCAATCTCTTTCTTTCTCCATATATCTGAATCTAAAAATGTTATGACTTATAGATTTTCCTATATATACAATTCTTTTGAAGGAGAGTATGGAAAAATATTTCAACATGTCATGCAATTGAAAAATTGTTAGTTGAGGGATCAAGACATATGTAACCCTTGTGAATTGGATTGTACCTAAGAAAAACACAAGGATACTTTTTCTTTGCAAACTTATTTTTTCCGTAGTCTCCTAAATATGGAAAGGACTTGCATCCAAAAACCTTCAGACTCCCATAGTCAGAATGACGATTAAGCAATTTAAAGAAAGGATTTTCCATTTTCCGCGTTCTAGAAGGCATGCGATTTATCAAAAAGCATGTTGTTAGAAAAACATCAACCCAATATTTGGAAGGGAGGTTAACCTGAAATAGAAAGGTGAGACTTGTTTCAACAATATGACAATGCTTCCTTCAGCCACAACATTTTGTTCTAGGGTGTGTGGGCAAGAAAATTGATGATGAATGCCACATTGAGATAAATGATTTTCAAACTTAGTTGAAGTTGATTCACCTACACCATCACTTCGAAATTTTTTATTTTCCTTTTAAACTGATTTTCAATTTGTCTTTGAAATTTAAGAATGTTCTCAAATAAATCATCTTTCTTTGGAGGAGGAAAAAGCCATGGGTAACTAGTATAATCACCAACAACAATTGCATAGTATTTAAATTGTTGGCAAGATAGAATTTGAGCAGTACCCCACAAATCACAATGTAATTTTTCTGAAGTAAATCATGAAACTTTATTTGATAAAGAATAAGGAGTTCTGCTATTCTTTTCCATATGGAAACTAATACAAAGAGATTTTTCTTTTTCCCAACTAGAAACATTAATTAAATTTCTGGAGTGTAGAAGCTTCAAAAGTTTTGGATGAGGGTGTTTAACACCTCGAATTCAGAAAGGTTATAATTTTTAGCTTTTTAAGGGACCTGGTGCCAGAACCGACATAACCACCTACAGCCCGTCATGTAACGACCCTTTTAGAAGGATACTACCACTTAAACAAGAAATCTAATTTAATAGTTGCGACATTTAAAAGAGATTAACGATGGGTATATTGATTATAATCTAGTGGAGGGATTATGTTCGGAAAGAAAAAAAATAGTTAAGGATGTGCATCCTGCCCATTTAAACATTTATTTGATGTCAAATTGATATTGCGCAGAATTTTAACTTATGGCGGAAAAACCTTTCCAAAATAATCTAAGTAAATAACTTATGAGATTTTCATGCATATATTATCCTCACACTTAAAAATGATATAAAGATAATATTACCAACTTCCGAGTACCAAAATTAGCCGGTTCATTCTTCACACAAACATTCAAAACAAATATTAATTCTAGTATATTACAAGACTTGGGTTTACACACCCCAAAAAGAATAAAAGATATAGCCACACTTATATTACAACCTATGGTGACATGATCACATTAGCCTTCAAAGTTTCATGTAAATGTACAACACATAGATCATGTACAAGTCCCAAGGTTTATACAAAATATAGATGCCCATATGCAAATGTGTCTTCCTTAAGGCTCTCAAAATCTCCATCTCCAATGGCCAGCTTGATGTATCCTCTCGAACATTCCCTACGATAGAAATAACTATCGCTAAGCATATAGCTTAGTGGTGTAAAAACTATAGGTTCGGAGCCCTCAGATTCACCAAGCTGCCTTTCTCAAGTCATGAGCAGCGCAATTGAACCATAATAAATAAATCAAGTAAACAATATATAAAGAGTATCAAGTTCGATATTTATAGATCCAAAAGTCAAGAACGCTCATAGCACCATTTTCCAAGAGATTCAATAACAGGCTCACCAAATATATACATCATTTCGTCACACCAAGCATAAGCAGGTATCAAGAAGGATCGACGCCCTGCATCAAGAAAGGTCGAAGCCCAATAATCAAGAGAACCAAGAACCATATTAAAAATGGCTTTCTAGTTGGTACTTAAAATGGACAACTTCCATACTTCAGACGAACTAAATATCCAGAGTCAAGATGGCAAATGATCTGAATCAAGAGGCATGCCAATAGTGACAAAGTCATAGCCACTAGAAGGACAAGGTCCCAACAAGAGTGCTAAGTGATCAAACAATCCGTACAAGTGGGCCAGTTACACAACTTACTTAATGTCTTAAAGGATACCAATACGACAATGCAAAGTGACAAGAGGTAACCAAGGTACCAAGATAAGCTCAGATATACCAGTAGGTAAAAAGAGTGCAAGTACAAGTTTATACACAAACTTCAGTGCTTTAGCATAGAAACAGTCCAACATAACTACAAGAGTTCAAACCATAGACCAGCCAGCGTATCAAGGTCTTCAACTAGTACACGAGTATATACAACCTTAAAAAATAAAATTTAATAACTTATTTACTTTCTAGTAGCTCAATAATATTGACGCAACACAGGGTTATCATCACAGGTAAGCCTAGCCTGTACAAATACGACTATGCTACCAAAATAGTAATTCTGGCCAACCAAGTACCTCATGTCGCAACTTAGATTTGAAATGGAAAATGGCAAAACTTGAATTTATATCCTTCATGAAAGATGTAGGTACATCTCGTAAGCTTACAAATAATCAAGAATCACCGCAAAATACATTTTGTACAAAAAGATATAATCAAAACACTAACAGTTGAATATATGTTGTCATATATTGCGTCCTATATTTCGTATTCATAAAAGCTAAATTAGAGCTTTACATAAATATAAGAGTTGTAGGTATATGAATTATCTTTCCATATAATATTTATTCACTGTAAATGAAGTTCTAGAGAATGATATATTCATAAAATACTAAACACTACCCAGCTCATAAATAGATTTCATCACTTACCCAAAGGAAGGGTGTGTCTCGAATTCCAGCCAACAGGACCAAGTTTTTCTCTTTTGATTTTGAAGAACAACTGGTTAGATAATGTTCTAAGGTTCTTAGACTTCAAGGGAAACAAATTTCGCTAGAAAAGGTGTCAAAATATTGTCTCAAAAGTGATGTTAATCACTTTGCAGCTGTCCTTCAAAGGTGCTACCCAAATAAAAAGTGTGTTGCCCAAAATGCATACATATATACCTATATGTATATCTCTCACATCCCTTTCAAGATATAGACAATCCTAATTATAATTTGATGTCAATACCCCAATACAATCCCTTAAATTACGATCACAATTTTGTTAAGCAAGTTTGCAAATACCACAATATTTTAAGTTTCCAAAATGAGAATAAAATATATTGTAGTAATTAAGCAATGGTGAATCGACATGCGACTCTTGGTTAGTATTTAGCGGTGTTACATGTCGACTGACTCACGGTCCGTAGGTCAGCTCCTTTGATGGCCATCCCAAATTCATACAATGGCAAGTTTTCAATAAATATCAACAGTTCACCAAGATGGTCTGTCATTCAATGCAGGAGCCGTACATAGGTCTTGTATGTGAGTCACAGAATTAGAGAAATTTTGAGGTCTAGAGTTGGGACCTACGGTCGTGGTCCACAATTCGTCGATGGACCCAAGGACCGTAGGTCATGTCTATCGTTGAAGTCCAAACTTAGTGATTTCTAAACCAATCGATAGTGGACCAGGACGGTCTATAGGTTGACCCACAGACCGTAGGTCTCAACCGTCAACTAGGTCGACAATTATTTTAAGAGCTTTTTGGTCTTTTCTTAATTATTCTATCCTAATACTATGTCATTTTACCCTTCACCTAAACCCCTATATAAGTATTTTAACCCTTAAATTTCCCCAATAAAAATCATTCACTCAAAATCCTAAAAGAAAAACAAATCTTCCTCTCTAATATTTCTCTCTCTAGAGAGCTTGAAGAAGAAGGGTTCAACCTAGGGTTTCAAGTCAAGTCTCCTAATCCTCCATTGAAGTTAAGCAATTGGCATTGAGGTATGATAGTTTTCATCCATGGAGCCCTTTCCTCCATGGAGTTCCTAAATTCTCCAATTTACAAAGTTAGAAATCCTCAATTGAGTTAAGGTTTTTCTTATATGTTATGTGTTCTCTTGAATATTGATTTAATTGGTTGTTTTATGAATTTTTATGCATTAATAGAAGTAACTGCATGTTTTAAGTTTATTTCTCATGAACCCATGCATGACCCATGATTTTGATCATAACCCATGAAAGATGAATTAATGAAGATATGCATATCCTTTTGATGAGACTGGTGTAATGAATTAAGGATGGATTGACTTTGAAAACATGATGAAGCTTATGAATTATTGAAAGGAATGCATGTTAATGAAATAATTTTTATGAATCAAGAAAGCTTATAGATGAGAGTGTCTATATCTAGATTCGTCTTCAATGCTTTTCAAGTTATTTTCCTAAATTAGGTCTTAATTAGTATGGTATCCATATATGCCATCAATGATTACAAGCCACGATTTGAAAAACTATTTCCATTAGTATTAGGGGCATCTCTAGCATAAAGTGAATGAATATGGGCCTTAAAGCCTATTATGAAAGGATCATGGACGGTGATAGGTTTTCTCACACATGGTCTAAGGAGCTATCCTATGACATCTTTAGCTTGGATTGGTTACTTAATTGTGCCTTTCCATGGGTCATGAGTTACGTAAGATTAATAACTACTCTATGGGATTTACGCTTGGCACAAAGAGGATATTTAGAAGGAAGCTCTAACGTCAGTAGAGCCTGGGTTTCAAGTATCAATATCCTTATCCCTTACCTATGTTCCCCCATAGGATGATTGTATAGATAGACATTAGCTAGTTGATCCACTTTAACTAAGAACCATGGTCCTTCATTGGCAAGTAGGACAACTCTTTTCGGTGTGGGAGACATCGGAGGTCGATGTTATAGCTCACATGGTCTCTAGTCGGTTAAGACTACTTCCCACAATAATAATGGACCAAGGTTACCTTTAAAGTATCTCACATGTGTTCAAAGATGATTTTACTCGCATTGATCATGAATACGATTATGTTTTTGAACTTCTTATCTTATGCTCTAACTTGATCTTTGCATATCATAAAAATTTCCGTTTTAGCATGATTTCATACTTTTATGCATGACTATATTACTTGGTACATATTTGTACTAACGCATACTCCTGCCAAAATTTTCCCAAATGTAGGATCAGACATTCAGGTTTCACAATTTCGTGGCTAGAGGTCATTAGTGAGATATCGAGTTTTGGTGAGTCCTCATGCTTCGAGGACCGTGCTTTAGAGCCATCATTCATTTCTTACTTTCAGACTTTGTATGTGACACCAGCGTTATGTCCCGGTCACTCTTGATGTATTAGATGACAAATGACACTTTGTAGACTTTCGCTTTACTTTGATAAAACTCTTAGACTTTGAAATGTTTCTCTTTTAATATCTTTCGAATTTATTTTATCGTGTATGATATATGATTAGTGGCTTGTATTGGGCCTCTCGGAGTCCTATACGACATGTCACGTCTAGGGTATCCTTTGGGTCATGGCAAACTTAGTATCACAGCAAAATGTTTAGAAAGGTCCTAGGATGTCTCAAAAGCCACGTCAAATAGAGACTTGTTCATGAGTGTGAAGCACACCACATTTATGAATGAGAGGCTATAAGATGTATATGAAGTTCCATTTCATTCATTACTCTAAAGTCGTGCGATAAAGTATAACTCTAGGTGTCTTTCTCTCCTAACCTGCATTTATGCTTTTCAGAATATACCTCCATGAAGGAATCCCATGAGAAGTAATAGGAATGTTCGTGAAAATGTGAGACAAGAGATTCCTCGAGTGCTGGTCAACCCTTTGGCCGAGCAGGTGAATAATGATGAGTTTCGAGCTGCATTTCATGCATTGGTCCAAGTTGTGATGTCTCAAGCAAATGGAGAGATTGTGGATCACGTGAACCCAAGGGTGAGGGACTTTATTAGAATTAATCCTCCGTAATTTCATGAGTCTAACATTGATGAAGATCTTCAAGAGTTCATTGATGAGGTGTATAAGGTGTTGATGATCAAGGAAGTGATGCCGGTGGAAAAGGCAGAACTGGCCGCTTATCAACTTAAGGGTGTTGCTCAAGTTTGGTTCAACCAATGGAAAGAACAAAGGGCGGTAGATGAGGGTCCTCTTGATTAGGATAATTTTAAGGTTGATTTTCTTGATAGGTTCTTTCCCCTTGAGATGAGAGAGATAAAGGTACTCAAGTTCATTAACCTTCGCCAAGGATATATGAGTGTGAAGGAGTATGCTTTTAAATTCACACAATTTTCTAAATATGCTCAAACTATGGTTGCCGATCGAAGGGAAAGGATGAGTAAATTTGTGTCCGGTGCTTTCGACTTAGTGGTCAAAGAATGCTTAACC
>JAJOOH010000124.1:0-47862 GCA_029582605.1 Solanum gracilifrons | reverse complement strand
GAAGAAGAAGAAGAAGAAGAAGAAGAAGAAGAAGAAGAAGAAGTAGAAGTAGAAGAAGAAGAAGAAGAAGAAGAAGAAGAAGAAGAAGAAGAAGAAGAGGAAGAAGAAGAAGAAGAAGAAGAAGAAGAAGAGGAAGAGGAAGAGGAAGAAGAGGAATGGTAGCTCCTCATCTATGGGTAGTTTTCACCGATAGAGCCCCTCCGAAAACCCCAATTTCAAAGCTAGAAAATCCAAAATTAGGGTTTGACTTCAATCTTATTATTCCTTTCAAATTCATTTTTAAAGGTTGAGTTATGTTTTTTTATGAAAATATTGATGATTTTAAATGATTTTAAAATGAGTTTCTCAAGAATCCATGAATTTTCCTATTTTCTCAAATTGGATCTTAAAGTGTGGTTATTGATTTATGAAAGTAGAATGGTATAGAATTATGAATGTAATGAATTGATTACTTGAATTATGTTGTCATCCATGTCTAATGTAGTAGTTATAGATATGTTGATGAATCATGATCTATGGTCCTTGAAGGGCAATTTATGAGAATTATGCATGATTATGAGATTTATGTGTATGCTTTATGAACACTTTGAGAGTAATGTGATTATGGCTATGATGTAATCGTGGTGCTGTCGAAACACTATTCTCACCTACATACACACGTATTAATGAAGTTTCCATGATTATGATGATGATGTTGTATTGATTGAAAGGTCATTCTCAATTATACACCTATGAATGACGATGACATGTTGTGAAAGGTTTTCTCATATACTAATGTATCTTGAATAAGTAGGCTAAGGGAATCGTGTGTAATTAAAAGTTATTTTGATTTATATACCTTGAATCGGTAGGGAAATGGCATCCCTTTCATGAATGACTAATAAAGTATTCTAAGGCTTGTCATGAATCGGTAGACCAATGGTACCCCTTTCACGAGGAGTCAATGAACTATTCTAATGATGAACCTTGAATCGGTAGACCAATAGTACCCCTTTCATGAGGAGTCAATGAGCTATTCTAATGTTGTACCTTAAACCGGTAGGCCAATGGCATCCCTTTTCATGAGTAATAATGTTAATAGAGAATTAACAAATCCGTGGGAATTTAATGCTTAGCACCGAGAAAATATTGTGAGGTGGAAACTCTCCCTATGTATGGCCGGGTTTCTAGTAACAACCTCTTTATCCCATAACTATGTGCCCACATAGGTTATTATAGTGGATCCACCTAAAATATAATACATGTTAGTTCTACCTTAGGCAAGTAGGATACCTCTTTTCGGTGTGGGGCATGACACCGGATTTCATGTTAAGCTCACATGGTTTATGTCGGTTAAGGCTAAATCCCACTATGAACAAGAAGATGAATTATAAACTATGAATATTCAAGAAACACTACTTAGTGTGGATGGGGGTATGGGACTTCATACATGCATTGCACAAGTGGGTTTTGAGAGTAGTTATGGTGTGTTCCTTTTATGTTATAATGATTATGATAATGATGTTGTAATGATTGAAAGGCCATTCTCAATTATACAACTATGAATAATGATGACATGTTGTGAAAGGTTTTCTCATATAATAATGTACCTTGAATCGGTAGGCTAATGGCATATTTTTCATTTGTATTTAAAAGTTATCTTGATTTATATACCTTGAATCGGTAGGCCAATGGCATCCCTTTCATGAATGACTAATGAAGTATTCTAAGGCTTCTCTTGAATCGGTAG
This sequence comes from Solanum gracilifrons, assembly GCA_029582605.1. NCBI lineage: Eukaryota > Viridiplantae > Streptophyta > Magnoliopsida > Solanales > Solanaceae > Solanum > Solanum gracilifrons. The sequence continues at coordinate 46,133 of JAJOOH010000124.1, read as the reverse complement.
ACTAATGGTACCCCTTTCATAAAGAGTCAATGAACTATTCTAATGATGAAACCTGAATCGGTAGACCAATGGTACCCCTTTCATGAGGGTCAATGAGCTATTCTAATGTTGTACCTTGAACCGGTAGGCCAATGGTATCCCTTTCATAAGTAATAATGTTAATAGAGAATTAACTACTCCGTGGGATGCTTAGCACTGAGAGGATATTGGTAGGTGGAAACTCTCCCTATGTATGGTCGGGTTTCTAGTAACAACCTCCTTATCCCATAACTATGTGCCCACATAGGTTATTAACTAGTGGATCCACCTAAAAGCTAATACATGTTAATTCTACCTTAGGCAAGTAGGACACCTTTTTTCGGTGTGGGGCATGACACCGGATTCCATGTTAATCTCACATGGTCTATGTTGGTTAAGGCTAAATCCCACTATGAACAAGAAGATGAATTATGAACTATGATTATTCAAGAAGCACTACTTAGTGTGGGTGGGGGTCTGGGACTTCATCCATGCATTGCACAAGTAGGTTTTGAGAGTAGTTATGGTGTGTTCCTTTTATGTTATAATGATTATGAAATGTATATGCTTAAGATGATGCTACTAAGTATTTTGATAGGAGGGCTATTTGTAGTGATGGATGGTTGCTATGAGCTGCTTTCCTTTATATGACTTAGTAAATGTGAAGGTTTTCCTTGTGTATAAATATTAACTAAAGATGAGATCAAAGAATGGCAAGTATGATTATGGTGGCCTAAAAGTGGTATTTAGTATAGATGGGATTATGGAATCTTATATATGCATTGCACAAGTATAACTTAGAGTTACTTATGAGATGGTTCTATTATGCTATGATGATCTATATATTGAATATGGTTATGACTTATTCTTTTACACTAAATGGTCTTGATGATTCTCAAACTTGGTAAAGTGCATGCTTTTCAACTGCAATGTCCTTTTTAGCATGGTTTCAAGGTTTTTATGCATGGCTATCGTACTTAGTGCATTTTTGTACTAACCCATATTTTCTACATTTTTCCAAAGTGTAGGGTCCGGTTCTTAAGGCGATCTTCTTTTGGTCAAGCTTGGGTAGACTATTCATCTAGCTTGTGGTGAGTCCTCATGTTTTGAGGACGTATGAGTCATTTGTTGTTTCTTTCTATTATTTCATTTTTGGATTATGTTGAAATGGCTGTGACCCTATTTTTTATTCAAATATTGTATTAGATGGCTAATTTAGACAAGTCTATACTTCTGCTTGCTTTTATAAAACACTTTGATTGTATGGATAAAGTTTTAAAATTTCCGCATCATTTATTTTATCATATGTTATGATATGCTAAGGGATTGTATGAGACCCCTTCGGGGTCAAGTACACCGTGTTACATCTAGGGTGTACCCCTGGATCTTGACAAACTTGGTAATTATAGCACAAGGTTTACAATGAGTCTAGGATGATGTCTCATAAGCCATGTCTAGTAGAGTCTTGTTCATACTGTGAAGTGAGCCATATTTATGAATTAGAGGCTATAAGATGTTAGGAAACTACACTTCTTTCATTACTCTTATGTCGTGCCATAGAGTTTAGCTCTATAAAGTCACTCTTCTAATCCTTCTCATGTGTCTTTAGGATATTAATACATGAAGGGCTAATGCTAGAAGCGTGGAAGATGAGAATGTGAATCAAGGAGGTTTTCCTCAAGGTAACCAAGCTCCGGTTGATCTCGTGGTTGATAATGTGACCTAGACGGATTTTAAATCTATTATCCAGATGTTAACCCAAGCCATGATGGCTTAAGCTCAAGCCGTGACAACTCAAGCCCAAGCCATGACGGCCCAGGTCAATAGGGATGTTGGGCCTCATATGAACCCTAATATGAATTCCGCGACTTCTAGATTGATGGATTTTGCCAGAATGAACCCTCACGTGTTTCTTGGCTTCAAAGTGGAAGAGAATCCCCAAAGGTTTATCGATGATGTTTGCAAGGTTCTTGATACTATGGGGGTGTCCTCGGAGGAGAAGGTGGAGCTAGCCGCCTACCAACTAAAACATGTGGCTCAAATTTGGTACGAACAGTAGAAGGGTGAGAGACCCGTAGGAGCAGGCCCAATAGGATGGGAATCATTTAAATCAGAGTTTCTTGATAGATGCTTTCCCCTAAAGTTGAGGGAACTAAAGATACAAGAGCTCATAAACCTTTGACAAGGGGGTATGAGTGTGAAAGAGTATGCCCTTAATTTCACCCAACTATCCAAATATGGTCCAACCATAGTGGTAGATTTGAGGGCTAAGATGAATATATTTATGATGGGAGTGTCCGACTTGGTAGTTAATGAATGTCGTTCGGCAATGATTATCCCAAGTATGAACATTTCACGTCTCATGGTGCATGCCCAACCAATTGAGGAGTCAAAACTCAAAAAAGAGAATATGGAGATGAAGAGAGCTAGAACCGGTGATAGGAATTTCTCTAATGCTAAGTCCGATGGACAAGGTAGATCTAAGTTTAAGAAAAGGCATTCCGATCAAGATTCTCCCTATAACCCTATGTTTGACTAAGAGAAAGGTGGTGGGTCTCCATTACCTTAGCCTACTTGCACCAAATGTGGAAAAACGCACCATGGGAAGTGCCTAGCCGGTACGGACAGTTGATATGGTTGTGGAAAGAGTGGTCATGAAGTGAAACATTTACCTACACTCAAGGCTAAATGGAGAGAGGCCAAGAAAACTTTTTTGAGTGGTTCGGATCCCAATGCTCCAAAACATGGTCGCTTCTATGCACTTCGGTCTAGAAAGGGCCAAGAAGAGTCTCTGGATAAAGGCATCGATATGTTGATAGTTCCCTATAGATGTAAATGTTTTATTAAGATCCCTATGCTACCTTTTAGACTTTGATGTTAGCCTTGGTAGGGTTTGGATGCATGGTTGTTAGACCTCTATTGATTTTATAACCCGAAATGGTAATTATGGGTTTATGATTATGTTAGTTGGGATTGTTTGAAAGAAGTGGTACTTGAGGTATTAGTAGGGGACTTTCTCCCAAGGGGGAGATGGTATGCTTAGATAGCAAGATTGTTGAGAGTTCTGATATCCTCATCTTTTTCTTCTATTCCTATTCTAGCTTGAGACAAAGAGTTCCTTGTGGCTTGATTATGTTTTGGAGTCATGTGTGATTTATGTGTTTCCATGATCTCCTTATGTTATGCATGTTTTTGAGAAATTCATGTTTAGAAAGAAAATGAGTTTTTATGATTTATGTGTTCCTCATGTTCTTATGCATTTAGTATGAGTTGCCTATATGCTTCATGAGATGAATTGTCAAACATGCTTTAGTATGCTTTTGAGAATAATTACATAATTTGCTTCATGATATTGTGTTGAGCATGCTTTGAGTTGGAGAAGGTAGTTCCTCCAATGAATTTGAGAAATGTTGAAGTTTTCATGCATAATGGGTTGTTAGATGTAGTTCCTACTTCCTTGTGTTGCATTGATTATGTTTGAATTGGAGTTGATGTTTCCTCCTTTAAATGGTGCATTATTTTGATGTTTCATGCATGATGGGTTGCTAGTCTTGAGTCTTTATTTCATAAGGTGTCTAGATCATCATCCGAGGACGAATGTTCCCAAGGGGGAGATAATGTAAAACCTCGGAAACTAGTAGGCTTAACTAGAGCTTCTTGTAAGGATTAGAGTCGTAAAAGTTGCTTCTCGTACTCAGAATGAAGGGTTTAGGGTTTAAACTTCAAGGTACGACTCCCCAAGGACCAACCAAGGGTCCTTGAGGAGGACCCTAGAACTCCCCTCAAAACGGCCCAAAATAGTGACCCACGGAGGGACCTACGCCCCGTAGGGTCGTCCACGCTCCGTGGGAGGAGGTTCGTGGGTCAAGGGCCGAGATCAGTAGCTACAGAACCCCAACCCACGCCCTACCAATACGGGTCCTAGGTCAGTCCACGCCCCATAGGTGGGGGTCGTGGATGGGCCTGTAGGTTGGGTTAAGTCGGCTTAAGTGAGGGGTAGTCTAGGTAATTCCTATTTTAATTAATTTGATGTAAGGTCGATTTATATTGTTTTAATTCACCTATATAAGTGTTTTTAAGTCATTAACCAACCCATTCACTTCATAAAATCCCAAAACCCAAATCCATAATCAACTTTCCCCAGATAAACTCTCTCTACTCCAAGGAAGAAGAAGAAAGGTGAAGCTAGGGTTGAAGAATCAAGATTTTCTCCTCAAATTCGTGGTAAATCTTCAATAATGTGTGGTAGCTCCTCATCTATGGGTAGCTTTCACCCATAAAGCCCCTCCAAAAACCCCAATTTCAAAGCTAGAAAACCCAAAAGTTAGGGTTTCACTTCAATCTCATGGATTCCTTTCAAATTCATTTTTAAAGGTTTAATTATGTTTGTTTATGAATATATTGATGATTTTACATGATTTTAAGTTGAGTTCCTCAAGAATCCATGAATTTCCCTATTTTCTCAAATTGGATCTAAAGTGCAGGGATTGATTTATGAAAGTAGAATGTTATAGAATTATGAATGTAATGAATTGATTACTTGAATTATGTTATCATGCATGTCTAATGTATTAATTCTAAATGTGTTGATGAATCATGATCTATGGTCCTTGAAGGAGAATTTATGAGAATTATGCATGATTATGAGATCTGTGTATGCTTTATGAACACTTTGAGAGTAATGTGATTATGACTATGATGTAATTGTGGGGTTGTTGAAAGACTATTCTCACCTACATACACACTTATGAATGAATTTTCCATGATTATGATAATGATGTGGTAATGATTGAAAGGCTATTCTCAATTATACGCCTATGAATAATGAGGACATGCTGTGAAAGGTTTTCTCATATAATAATGTACGTTGAATCGGTAGGCTAATGGCATATTTTTCATATGTATTTAAAAGTTATCTTGATTTATATACCTTGAATCGGTAGGCCAATGGCATCCCTTTCATGAATGAATAATGAAGTATTCTAAGGCTTCTCTTGAATCAGTAGACTAATGGTAACCCTTTCATAAGGAGTCAATGAACTATTCTAATGATGAAACCTGAATTGGTAGACCAATGGTACCCCTTTCATGAGGGCCAATGAGTTATTCTAATGTTGTACCTTGAACCGGTAGGCCAATGGTATCCCTTTCATGAGTAATAATGTTAATAGAGAATTAACTACTCCGTGGGAATTTAATGCTTAGCACTGAGAGGATATTGGTAGGTGGAAACTCTCCCTATGTATGGTCGGGTTTCTAGTAACAACCTCCTTATCCCATAACTATGTGCCCACATAGGCTATTAGCTAGTGGATCCACCTAAAAGCTAATACATGTTAATTCTACCTTAGGCAAGTAGGACACCTTTTTTCGGTGTGGGGCATGACACCGGATTCCATGTTAATCTCACATGGTCTATGTTGGTTAAGGCTAAATCGCACTATGAACAAGAAAATGAATTATGAACTATGATTATTCAAGAAACACTACTTAGTGTGGGGGGGGGGGGGGTATGGGACTTCATCCATGCATTGCACAAGTAGGTTTTGAGAGTAGTTATGTTGTGTTCCTTTTATGTTATAATAATTTATGAAATGAAGATGCTTAAGATGATGCTACTAAGTATGTTGATATGAGGGCTATTTGTAATGATGGATGCTTAACTTGGATGGTTTCTATGAGTTGCTTTCCTTGATATGACTTAGTAAATGTGAAGGTTTTCCTTGTCTATAAGTATTAACTAAAGATGAGATCAACGAATGGTAAGTATGATTATGATGGCCTAAAAGTGGGACTTAGTATAGATGGGATTATGGGATCTTATCTATGCATTGCACAAGTATAACTTAGGGTTACTTATGAGATGGTTCTATTATACTATGATGATCTATATGTTTATTATGCTTATGACTTATGCTTTTATACTAAAATTTTATGATGATTCTCAAACTTAGTAAAGTGCATGTTGTTCAACTGAAATGTCCTTTTTACTCCCTCTGTCCCAATTTATGTGACTTACTTTTCTTTTTGGTCAGTCCCAAAAAGAATGACACATTTCTATATTCAGTAATAATTTAACTATAAAATGTCTATTTTACCCTTAATGAAATGATTTACAGCCACACAAATTTCTATCATTCATTTTGGACCACAAGTTTTAAAAGTCTTCCTTTCTTTCTTAAACTTCGTGTCGAGTCAAAGTACCTCACATATATTGGGACGGAGGGAGTAGCATGTTTTCAAGATTTTTATGCATGGCTATCATACTTAGTGCATTTTTGTACTAACCCATATTTTCTACATTTTTCCAAAGTGTAGGGTCTGGTTCTTAAGGCGATCTTCTTTTGGTTCAAGCTTGGATCGACTATTCTCTTAGCTTGTGGTGAGTCCTCTTGTTTCGAGGATGTATGATTCATTTGTAGTTTCTTTCTAGTATTTCATTTTCGGATTATGTTGAAAGGGCTGTACCCTATTTTTGATTCAAAGATTGTATTAGATGGCTAATTGAGACAAGTCTAGACTTTTTCTTGCTTTTATAAAAGACTTCGATTTAATTTATAATTTTTTTAAATTTCTACATCATTTATTTTATCTTATGTTATGATATGCTAAGGGCTTGTATGAGACCCCTTCGGGGTCAAGTATGCCGTGTTACATCTAGGGTGTATTCTTGGGTCGTGACACCGGGATATCTTCACTTCTAATATTATAATTCCTAATATGGCCATACATTTAACGGAACATCCTCATCTCCACAACTTTCATCTTTTGAACATGAGATTTCTTGACTGACCAACACTCCACCTTATAGATCATAAAAGTTCTAACCATCACTTTGTAGAAATTGCCTTTAAGTTTAGGTTGCACCATATTATCACACAAGACTCCATATTGAAGCTTCAATCTCATCCAACTAGTACCGATACGATGTGTAACATCGTTGCCAATCTCCCATCTTTTTGGATAATAGATCTAAGATATATACCTGAAATTTCCCTCTTTGGGGCTGCTTGCGTATGAAGTTATATTTACACACTAATATCATGTGCTATGTCATTGAACTTGCGATTGGTTATGTTCAACCCGAACCCTTTAGATTCTATGGTCTGTCTCCACATCTCTCCTGTTTAGTGTTGACTCTTGCACAAGTCACGTCAGTTAGAACTATATCATCCGCAAATAACATATTCCTTGACACCTTACCTTGAAATCCTATATATAGACCTTTATATGCATAGTAAAAAAGATTGTATTCATAGCAAGGGTTTTAATCGGATTTCAAAATATTGGTGCTCAGTTATTTTAATTTTTAAAATTGATATGGAGGCTAAGTGCTTAGTTAATATATTTTTATGAATTACTGGTTTTTTTTCTATATAATTTATAATGTTTGAATTAAAATTGATGTGTGATTGACTTCTAAAAAGCACATGTGTCTTGCTCTTGGCCTAAAACCCCAATTACAATTGTGTGCTATGTGTTAATGAAGGAACACCTTATGTATTCCTGGATAATCCACTTTTAAAAGTTGAGTTAGGCGTCAATGTCATATCGTCATAATTATAATTGAGTGTTTGACTTAATTACCTCATTTACTAGAGACGATTATTTAACGTATCTTGGGAAAAATAGATTATTAGTGGAAAAATTGTGGCATCAAATTAGCTAAAAAAAATTAAGTAGCTTTACTTATTAGTCTAAATTATAGAAGTAAAATTGAAAATTATTAGTGATGGAATGTGAGGACATTGGAATGGAAAAAAATGGTTTATTTCTTGTAAGTCAAGAGTAAGGTCACTGAAGCATATACTTTAAGCCCCCAAAAGTTAAAAGACCTCTAAAATTTTTACGTTTATTATATAAATATTTATTCGTGAGTACATGTGTTTATAGTTTATAACCCTAAATGAAATACATTGGGTTTTATTTTCAAAAATCTTATTAGTATATATAGATAATAATTGTTAAATAATTTAATTCAAAGTTCTGAAATATTAAATAAAGTTTTTTCCAATTAACTAGAAACTTATAAATTTGGGGGGGAAATTACTATATTTCTAGAGTCATGTCTTTATTAGGAAGCAATTAATACATTTAAGTATTATTTTTATTATGCATATAGTGATAATTTTCTAGTAATTATAAGAAGACTTTCGCTGAAAACTACAATGAGGTTAGGCTAGCAACCTCTACTTTTAATAAAGATGAAGAAAATAAGAGCCAGAAAGTATTAGACAATCTATGACCATCATAGATAAACTCTACGATGGCACTACCTATTAGGATGCTTAAGTAATGCAAAGTTATAAAGTGAAAGAAGAAAGTTGACTTATCAACCTCAAACTTCCTTGTACAAATGGATGAAATAAAAAAATAGATTGTTCTTTTAAAGTAACCTGGAGTTTATCACTTTTGCTTGCGTTTATTAGACCTTTATTTTCATGCTATCTCTAAGACCTTCTTTTATAGTTGCATCCTCTTGACACTTATCATTTCTAGATGGGAGTTCAAGGTGGAGTAGAAAAAAGATGTGTTTCAGGAGCTGGTTCTTTCTCATGAACTGAAAATGAGGAACTAGATTTTCCTCCTCAAATGAGAATTATATATGTACTAAATTAAGAGCATTTTTGAAAAGGATAGCATCACAAATATCAGTAGATGTATTTGGTGAATATCTGATTTAAACTTGCAAAAAAAAAAATCACGAAGGCTAAGTGGGAGAGAACAATTTGGAAGAATAAGACTCTTCAGTTTTGACGATTATTTTATTTTGTATTTTAACAATTAATACATGAAACATGCATGCTCAATTGTTTCACTTTAGACAATATTAACCTCTATATATAGAACATACCTGATAAGAGCAATTTTGTGATCATCATTGCTTGATTACACCATTTCTCTACACAATCTAATACAAAATTAAGTTAAAACAAGTCAAGGGTTTGGAATTGGGATACACAACTAAATGTATAAGACTGAATTCAATAACATTTTAGCCCATAAAATTGAGAACAATTATTCTAGCCAATCATTGAGGGGAATTCATGCAATCTTAATCATCCCCAAGTCTAAACTATTCTTTTCAAAATGCTTCATACTTAGTGTCAGAATCAATCAATTGTTGTTTGATTCATAGAAATTAAGAAAAACGTGATCTAGCAACCACATACTTTTGTTGATGAATCAATTTCAAGATTCATTGCTCCCCATATTAATGTGCCCTTAGTCTGTTCAACAGTTGGATCAAGTGGTACAACATGTTTCAATGCACGCTCATCAATTTCACTTTCACCCTCACCCTCTTTTTTAAAAAAATAATCTCACTTGCTTCCCCTTACACATGCACTACATCCCCATTTTTTTTCTAAATGACATATTCCCCTTTTTTGGTGAAGTGAGTGAAAGGAAGTTTCGTTTGTCTTCATTCATATCCCTTAAGCAAGCAAAATTTATGAATTAAATCACTTGCTTCCTTTTAGCTTCACCTGTAAAATAACTTAAGGGTTAGTCTTAGGAATCCAGATAAGCTTGGGTCCATTCTTATGATCAAAAGGGTGAATCAAATTTCTTCTCTCCCATCTAGGCAACATGTTAGTGGACCTGTTTCTGTCAACAGGTATAAATTTGTTTCCATTTGCCAATTTAGTATTTCTTTTCTAAAATTATTAGCAACTGGAAACTCAGTAGTTGGATGACTAATTTTACCACAAATATAGCATAAATCTTCGGGGATAATATTTTATTTATTGAATTATATACCAGTCTTCTCATTGTGCACCCTATCACTCGATTTGTTAACAATTCTGGAGGAGTTAGTCCATTTGTTAGCTCTTTCAAGGTCCATTTTTAACTTAGACACTTCTAGATTTAGTTTTTCACCTTTCTTTTTCACAGAAAAAATCATTTTCGCATTCTTTCAGATTATGTTCTAATATGTTCTCTGTATCAATTATCTTCCTGTTTTCAATTATGGACAGCTTAAGAATTTCATATTTCAAAGTAAGTTTGATGACTCAAGTTTATCAACTTGTTTCTTTAGAGAACAATTTTCTTCTTTAGTTATAGTTTTGCAGTTTTTGAGATCTGTGCACTCAAATTTTTTATCAGCAAAATGTTTAAATAGTTGTTCTCTTTAACATTTTTATTCTAGAAAATCATAAATTAAGTTACTCATCATTCTAATTAGTTTTCTTCTAGAAAAAAGATGCAGTTTTCTTTTAAGTCAATAATATTTACCTTAGCGTTTACTTCTTCTTCTCCTCCTTCTCCTCCTCCTCTTCTTTTTATTCTTCTCTTCTCCTCCTCCTCCTCCTCCTCCTCCTCCTCCTCCTCCTCTTATTATTATTATTATTATTATTATTATTATTCTCCTCCTCCTCCTCTTCTTCTTTTGTTGCATCTGCTTCTCCGCTTCTTTTCCTTCTCCTTCTCCTCCTCCTCCTCCTTCTCCTTCTCATTCTCCTCCAATAGCCATGAGAGTAATCTCATCTACCTTTTCATCATCAGTATCTTCTGATCTTGATCCCCATGAAACCTTCATGTCATATTCTTCCTTATCATTTTTTTTATCTTCTTACAGTTGTGACAACTAGCCTAATAATTGTTGATGGACCACGTTTTCCTATTTATTTCTTTGTGTGCATTTATGAAATTATCTCAAATTTATTTTGCAATTGTGCAAATAGATATTCGGTAGTACTCATCTAGTCCAAGGCCACAATTAAGAATAAACCTAGCTTTGACATTCTTTCCAAGAATCTTGAAGTCACCCTCCTCATATTCACTCTTTTCTTTTTGTACATAGTTGTTTTCAGCATTCTTTTTTGTTGGGTACATTGGTCCATTAATAAATAAGTTCCAAAGTTCATAATCTTTAGCATAAATAAAGGCTTTCATTCTTCCTTTCCACCATGAGTAATATTGGCCATTGAAAATGTATCCGAGTGGAGGTGCAGAATTCATCCTAGTTTTCTCTTAAGTGGTTAACTTTTAACAAGAAAACTAGCTCTGATACCAATTGATAGTATGCACGACCTTGTAATTACTAGATTTAACTTTTTGCCTAAGTATGAAACAAGTTGTCTAACGTGTTCCAATAAAACAGTAAGAACAGTAAGTAAAAACACAGTATTTTACGTGAAAAACACCCGGTTCAAAAAGATGTAAAGAAATCAACCTATAACACTACATGATTTAACTCCAACTTCACTAAATCACTGAGCCTCAACACAAAATAGATTACAAGCCTATGTAACCTAAGGAATTACGAACTATAATTCTCGAACTTCAACACAAACCTCCCAAGGTATGTGCTTCCAAGTCTTCAAGTTATCCCAATGTCACGACCCAGGGGTACACCCTAGATGTAACATGGCGTATAGAACCCCGAAGGACCCCATACAAGCCACTTAGCTCTTATAACATAAGAAATAGAACAATAAGACTAAAATAATAGTCCAAGTCCAAAACATTGTATAATCGAAAAACGAAAGTCTACACTCATGTCTCATCATAGCCATCTAATACAATAGAATGAAATTGGGACTAGCCCAGACATCATGTTCAAAAGAGAAATACATGTAAGAAACTAAACATAGGTAATCCTTTCTCGAACCATGAGGACTCACCAAGCTCAGGAAACAATCAAATCCAAGATCTAGCCACAAAACTAGGAACCATGTTTGTTTAACCCTACATTTGAAATGTGGGCAACAGTATGTCTTAGTACAAAACAATGTACCAAGTATGATAGCCATGCATAAACATTTAAACCATGCAAAAGGAACATTTCATTTCATGACTTGCAATTGACCAAGTTAAAACATAATATAAGAGAGTTAGAAAACATATTTCATAAAGCAACGACAATGCAAACTAATCATCTTTAAAACCTTTATATGAGATACTCCTTGACTAACCTTAGTTCATTATTAATCTTGTTGTGGGAAATTAGCCTTAACCGACATAGAGACCATATGAGCTATAACATGATTCCTAGTGTCTCCTACACCGAAAAGGGTTGTTCTACTTCCCTAAGGTAGAACCATGAACTTCTAGCTTAAGTGGATACACTAGCAAATCATCCTATGAGGGCACATAGTTTAAAGGATAAGAAGATTGCTACTAGAAACTCGGCCTCTACTAACGGGAGAGCTTCCATCTCAAGAGATTGTTTCTAGAAACTCGGCCTCTACTAACGGGAGAGCTTCCATCTCAAGAGATTGTTTCTAGAAACTCAGCCTCTACTAACGGGAGAGCTTCCATCTCAAGAGATTGTTTCTAGAAACTCGGCCTCTACTAACGAGAGAGCTTCCATATAATAACAATATCCACTCGGGCTTGATTAATGACGTTTAAAAGACACTTCATCTAATTCTAAGTGTCAATGGTCGTTAATAAGTATAAATCCCAACTAAATGAGTTGGGGTCAAATCCCACAGGAAGCGGTACATGTTTAAGATTCAATGGGAAAGTATGAACATGATCAAATCAATCATAGGAATAAAAATTGTCGAATAAAGACAGCATTCAAATCAGGGGGTGCCACGAATGTCAAATGGGGGTTTTGGTTTGAAATTATCAACTACAAACAACAATAAACAATACGAATTACCAATAGTGAGACGGGTTCTTGGGATGTGAATCGATTATAGGCTAATATAGAGAAATGGGTAATTGCAACTATTTGAAAAAAGCTAAATATTAGTGAGTAAGCTAGACTATAGAGGAGGTAAACTTTCTCTCGAACAATTTACCCTGAATCAAGTTGATTTCTCTCGAACATCAACAAGCATGCAAAATAAGAACTGCACATACCTTAGTCCATTCATTCTCGAGAATTTGTGGAAAAGGGTTTAGGGTTCACTCTCTCGAGCTAAACCCATGTCAACCCAATAGCCACAGACCATCAATCAAACACCTTAGTTCTAAAACATTTCTCTCGGGCAAGCCAAGAACACAAAGGTAGAACTGTATTTGCAACTACAATTCTTAAATTAAACCACAATAAATGATTGAACTCACATCTGAATAGCATTTAAACTAAAAATTAGCAATACCCATAATCACATAATCATACCCCAAGAATTGGGGTTTTAGCTAGACATCATAAAAAAGATAAAAATCGTTACCAAATTGAGTTTCCATCAACTGAGTAAGATTGATTTTGTCTTTACAATGGTCCAATTGGAAGAATCTTAAAGATCCACTTCTAATTTCTGCAAAGTGAAAAACTTCAATTTTTCAAAGCTAAAGGAAAACTAGAGAAACCTTGTCTCAGAGTTCAAAACTTAAAAATAGATTCAGTTATTATGATATCAGATACTAAACTAAATGTTCAAAAATGTATTTATAGTCACCAAAAATGTGTTGCGAAGAGTCACTCGGTGAAGTAAGTCAGGCTCATCGAACCACTCGGGGATCCTCCTTGTAGTCATTTCCATCGCCCTTCTGCCTTGACATTCAGCAACTTCAAGGTCTGTTACTTTAGGCGATCTAACTTTGCATCACGGAACCACTCGACGATCCATCGACTGCTCCTTTCTCTCGCCAACTTGGTTCTTTCCTTAAGGGCTTGGCACACTGGAACTTTAAATGGTCAAATATGTCACGCCCCAAACTAGAGAAGGCATGACTGGCACACGACACCTTAAGCAATTGAGTTAGCCACATAAACCTACCAACTGACTCAATTGAGGGCTTAGAAGGTCGGGCAACATAACATCTAAAATACTATGACTGGACCCTTAAGGTCATAACCTGAATATCGGTAAGTCATATAAATGAAGGTAGACAAGCCGAAGATAATAAGGTATTAGCTAGCCTACAAGGCTACAATGAAGATATACATACATACATATCTATAAATGCCAAGCCTATGTGGCTGGAATCTGGAAGCTGCAGAAAGAAACTCAGAATATTGTGTCCACAATAGCCTCTATGAGTGACATAAGAACTAGTCGGGATATGGCCCCGAATATACCCAAAATTTACAATAAAATTAACACTCTATGAAAGCTCGAGTAAGAAGTGGAGCTTACCAACTCATAGCTAAACCCCAAATCCTAGCAGAGGGGTCAATCAGAATCTCTACCTAGACCTGCACGCACGAAACAAAAATGCGTCCCCAAACAACGGGACGTCAGTACGAATAAAAATGTACTCGTATGTAAGGCAAAAAATAGAATAATAAATAGTTGTTGTAAAAGGGTAATAAAGATACCACAAGGAATAGAAACTCGGATAGCCTCCACGGCTGACATCCTACCTCATATAAATTAAATATGCATGGTATGCTCGCATAATAGTATGTCGTGAATACATATATATAGATAAAAATGCATGTCATACCCAACCAAGTGCTAGCAATGGTGGTGCCTTCTGGTAGCAAACCGGCATCATATTCGCCGAGTTGTGGCCATCTGTGTCTCATACGTATAAATATAGGCAATAGGCTCCATACCTTTCGATTGTAGCTCGGAAGTAGAATGAATAGCATGCAATGTCATGGACTCGTAATGCATTTGTTACCTGAATCATGTTGCCAATCTTGGCTCGTTGGTACTCTAGTCCTCATAATCTCGTAATCACTTTCGTATCACATGTAAATATCTCGTAGAACCTTATATACTTATAAATTAAACTGGAACACTTAACTTGGATTTAGAAAGGTAACTTAAACTTGAGGATGTTCGTAAAGAGCTTAAAATTCTTCACTTAGTATCTATATATGTTTCCTTAGTAGTTTGTAAAAGAAAGTATTTCAGAAAAACCCATACTTTAGTAGTTTAAACATACGATTTACGTTTAACAGTTTTGGAGATCGACGTTTTGTTTTAAAGTTTTCAAAAAAAATATAAATTAGCGAGGAAGGAGGACTGATTTCATATTGATATTGTTCATCTCTAATCTTCTTAAGTTACTACATCTAAAGAAGAAGAAGAATTTGTACACATGGACCTATAGTCAAGAGAATCAACAAAATGACATAAAGCCGCCAAACACCCTATCTAACCGAACGAGTGGAATAGCAACATAACGGATTCACAAAAATACGCCAGCTGCAATCTCAATGCCTTTCACAAAAGGTCTTTCTAGCAATAGAGTAGTAAAACAATATTTGACAATTTAGGATTCAAAAATTCGTGCTCAAAGAAAGTATAGTGCTTAGCCTTCACATACCTCCATTTAGGGTCTTGTTGTATCAATATGGATTGTACCCCCTTCCTTACAATATGTAGTCTACAGAAAATTATGTCACCCAACCATTACAGGCAGAATATTAACACGTCAGGGTCAAAGTAGCACTTTAGAGCTCACTAGCAGAGTGATTAGCTCGCCAGACCATTTTTGAATGTATGCTTCATTACCTTCTCTTCTCCAAATTACAACCTCCAATTACTGGCATAACATACATTTTTGCAGCAGCTATTAACAAGTGGAGGCCTATGCAAAAGTCAACAACAATCAAATAGAGTATGCCTGCACAACAATTAAAACTCGCGTGTATCGCCATACCTCTCTTTTCCAACCCAAAATAACCATAACCAAATCCTAACCACAAGTATTCAAACCATTAAAGCCATAAAAAATATGTATACAGTCCTATAATTGTTCAATATAACCCTAATAACTTGAACTTGCCGCTTCCAATCATCATCCTATACATTCGTCAAATAATTAAATTTCGAGTCATGTCTTTCTCTTCATATGCAATAAGAGCTTAAAAGAACAAAACCTAAACTTAAAATTGATGGAGCTTGCACTACATTAACATGTCTTGTCAATAACAAACGGTCTCCTTAAACGCAAGACGTCCAACCAAGAAGAAACAATTTGAAAATTGCAATGCAATAATATAACCAACGTTACACTAATTTATGTTACAATTAAGTATCCATCTATACTTCTTCTTCTCTTCCAGACTCATATCAACATGAACCACACACATACAAAGCATTTCCAAAAATATTCCAGCAACAACAATAACAAAAAATACTTCAAAACAGCCCAACATCATGTAACTATCCAAATACGATTTTTCCAGTCATCTATTCGTGTTCTTGCTTATATAGCATAGCTATAACTTGGACTCACTCAATAAAATGAAGGGTGAAAATTATGACCTCCAAACAGCAGCAACACCACATAAAAAAATGAGGCTCCTTCGCCATGAAGAATCCTTCAAATCACAACCAATGAGGAGGAAAGAAATAACACAATATCTATGAACGTTCCAAGGGTGAAACCACGTTGAAATCTTGTAGATCTTTGCTTGGACGATAAGTGAACCTTTAGAGAGGATTTAGGACTGTTTTATTCTTATTTTGGTCTAAAATAATGAGATAAAACGAAGGGAAATCTGATCTTATAAAGCTAAACCGACATATGGGCTAGGGGCCCACCTTCACGTTCCTGTTTGTGCAGTCTCACTAAAATCTGAATATCTCTTAATTCTGAATTCGTATGGACAAATGATTTAGTGCGTTGGAAAGTAGACTCGTAGACCTTCGATTTCATATATTGGGGTTCTTCTAAATCTTTATAGATTGGGAGAAAAGTTCCGATACATGTAACCCAATTTTCAGAAAAGTTATTAAAGAAACTTACTCTAACTTTTTCCAACTTTTTATTTCTCAACTTGCTTGACTTCAAAACTTAACTTACGATTGTTGGATGACTATATCACCTTATAAAACATCCTTATTAGCATATAAGACACTCTTTGTCTTATCCCCAAAGGTACCGGTTAACTTAAGCGTTCTAAACGGGCGGGGTGTTAGAATAGACATTCTTTAACTCGAACATGTTTAAGGTCATCCTTGACCCATAACGTTAGTCTAATTCTTTGATTTTTTTTTACCTCCCCTTTGCAACCTTATTCTCCTGAAATGATACACCAAGTCATATAAGCCTCATACACTCATTCAATGATACACATATTATGCGAAAGAACCACGGGGTCTCACATTCTCCCCTCCTTAAGAACATTCATCCGCGAATGGATTCGAACAATCTCTTGGTTGTATTCTTTGCTGCTACTGTGCTATTTGCAAGGCTATATTTGGTATGTCCACAAATCTTAAATCCAGTTCGAAAATCTAATTACAAGGCTTCGTATATCTAGCTTGCGACAATCCATATAAACTGCATTTTTGAGGTTTTTAAAATCCAATTAAGTTTGTGTACAGGAATAATTGTCAATTATTGAAACGCAACTCAGCTTAAGTCGTCAATAATTGGGGTACTTCTCCTTATTTCCTCCTCGGCTTCTCAAGTTATTTCCTTAACGTTTTTATTCCACCACATCACTTTCATAGAAATCACTTCTTCGGTCCAAATCTTTCTTACATGCCAATCCAACATAGACACTAACACCTCAACATACAACAAGTCTGTAAAGACAAGAATATCCTCAACGGGCATAATTCAAAGCATATTTTATGCACTTCTATAAACTAGATACATGGAACACTGGATTAACTGCTTTAAATTCTGAAGGGAAATCAATCTTGTAAGCCAACCCACCAATCCTCCGAATAATATTATATGGCCCTACATTCCTTAGACTCAACTTTCCTTTCTTGACTAATCGCATGAAACCCTTCATAGGCCATACTTTGAAGAAAAACCAATCTTCTACATGAAACTCTAAATCTCGTAGTCAAACATCTGCATAAGACTTCTAACTACTCTATGATATTTACAACCGATCTCTACTAAGCTTTACCTGCTCCATAACTTGTTAGATTAGATCATGACCTAGCTACTCTACTTCCCTGATCTTGAACCAATAAATTGGTGACTTGCACTTCTTCCATAGAGTGCTGCATAAGGAGCTATTTGAATACTTGCTTGGAAGTTGTTATTATAAGAAAACTCAACCAGTAACACGTGATCATACCAGTTTCCATGAAAATCTAGCACACATACCCATAACATGTCCTTGAGAATTTAGATTATACGTTTGGCTTGGCCATCAATCTGAAGATGAAAATATGTACTAAGATTAACATGAGTCCCTAAACCCTTCACAATGATCTCTGAGTTGTGCTATAAAATGTGTCCATCTATTTGAATTAATCTATACTAAGACATAATTGAGTATAAATAACTCTCCAACGTCTGTCCCAACATATTCCACCAGAAGGTAGTCCTGACTAGATAGAAATGGGCTGATTTCGTCAACCTGTGAATAATCACCCAAATGGAATTTGATCTTCCCTCACGAATGCGGAAAACATGTGACAAAATTCACATTTATCTCCTTCCACTTCCACAATGGAATAACTATCTCCTGAGTTAGCAAACTAAGCTTCTGATGCTCTGCCTCTCCCTATTGACAACATATCTCCTTAATACCATGACATATTTTCTTGGTTCCTATGTGAACAGAGAAGCGAGAATGGTTCGCATGTCCCATATTTTTCAATAGAAGCCATGTGGCATTCAAAACATATAACTGATCTTTGAATCTGAAGATTGTCTCTCCTGCTCTATCAAAGATGATTTTTTTTATATATTATTTTTTGCTACTAAGCCTTGCCTCTGAGCTGATCTAAGCTACGATCTTCACTTTGTCAAGCCTTCACCTCCACAAATAGAGATGATATTACCCAATCCTGAACTATCACTCTAGTATCATTGGAGTTTTATAATATAACCCCAAACCAGCTAGCTGATGGAGCTCTTATGCTATCTCCTAGTTCTCAGTTCCCAAAGGTGATAAACTACCCATAGAATTATGACTGAGGGCATTCCTTCTATATTTTACTTTCCTTGGATGATATAAGATTCCACATCAATAACTTTCAGCGATTCATTCCATCTACGCTATTATAGAATTACCTTTTTCAGTCTAAAAATATACTGGGGGCTCTTAGGATCTGTATAAATATCAACATCAAAGATATTCAAGTAATGCCTCAAAATCCTCAAGGAATGAATAATTGCAGTCAACTTTAAATCGTAGGTCGAGTAGTTCTTTTCATTCTTCATTAACTATCATGAAGCATAAACAATTACCTTTCTTTAATGTTTCAGCCTAATTCTTGAAGCATAATAATACATTACATTGCCCTCTTGACCGTCTTGTAGGGTCGGAACTGGTGTTGAAGTCATTTGATATCTCAGCTCTTTGAATCTCCCCTCATAGGCTATTGTCCACTGAAACTTAACTTCTTTTTAAGCCAACTTTATTAGGGGTGCTGAAAGTGGAGGAAAAAAATCCTTCCACAAAACTTATATAATACTCCACTAACCCTCAGAAAGATTCGAACTTCCACCAGGTTCATAGGTCCAGGCCAAGTCTTCACGACCTCAGTCTTCTGTAAGTATACCTGAATACCAGCATCTAATACAATATGTCCCTGGCAAAAAAAGAAAAAACCATTAAATACAACCAAAACTCATACTTTGAGAATTTAGCTTACAACCTCTAACCTTAGGATAACTGAAGCACTACTTAGTGATGATCTCTATGATTTGCCTCTGAATGAAAAGTACCAGAATATCATTAACTAATACAATTACGAACAAGTATAGAATGACATTGATATACTATTCATCAGGTTCATAAATATTGTTGGGTCATTCGCCAATCTGAAAGACATTACAAGAAACTAAAAATGGCCATATCTAATCCTGAAAGTTGTCTTTGAAATATTACTCTCTCGAACAAGCACCTAGTGGTACCATAAATGTAAATCAATCTTTGGGAAGCATCCGACATCCTATAGTTGGTAAAAAAAACCCATCAATCCTTTGTAGTGGATATTTGTTCTTCATAGTCACCTTATTCAGTTTTTTTGTAGTCTATACACTTCTACAATGATTCATATTTCTTCCGAACAAATAACATTAGTGCACCGCTTGGTGATGCACTAGTCCTGTTAAAGCTCTCATCTAATATACCCTTCAATTTTACTGGTGCAATTCTAAATGGGGAAATTGATATCGGTAGAGCATCTCGTAATGTATCAGTAGAAAAATTTGTCGCTTGTTCCAGGGAAATATCAAGAAGCTCACTTGGAAAAACACCTAGAAACTCATTGCCTACTATAATAACTGAAGAGTCGAGGTCTCAACATCAATATCCGAAACTTGCTCGGAAAATATGACAAGTACAACCATTGGCAAACATTTCCTTGCCTAAGATTGCTAATAAACTTGCCTTTTGGCATTGCACCATTAGCCTTCCATTCTCATACTACTTCCCCTGGGAACTGAAATCTAACAGTCTTCCCTTGGTAGTCGACATCAATATAATAAGGTTTCCACCAATCCACGCCCATATCAATAACAAAGTCGAGCATCTCTAGCCCTATCACGTCTAAAAAAAAGATGACAAACAATCTCTACCGTAGAACCTTGATAAATCCTCTTGAGCGTATGTGAAACACAAAGCACCATTCAGATTTCATACATACTTATAACTCAGCTCTATAGCACGATCTATAAATTGAAAGAGAGGTAACCAGTCCTAGATGCCCTATATCCTCTTGATTATAAGTGTGGTGCACAACACACCCATAGACAAGAAAATATAAGACACGACTTGTAGACTCCCTGGGACATAACTTGCTTTTATACCAAGTTTGTCACGCCCCAAACTAGAAAATGCGTGACTGGCACTCGAGACCTTAAGCAATTGAGTTAGCCACATAAACCTACCATTTGACACAATTAAGGGCTTAGAAGGTCGGGCAACATAACATCTAAAATACCATGACTGGACCCTTAAGGTCATAACCTGAATATCGGTAAGTCATATAGACGAAGGTAGACAAGCCGGAGATAATAAGGTACTAGCTAGCCTACAAGGATACAATAAAGATATACACACATACATACATATCTATACATGCCAAGCCTATGAGGCTTGAAACTGGAAGCTGCAGAAAGAAACTCAGAATACTGTGTCCACAATAGCCTCTATGAGTGACATAAGCACTAGTCGGGATATGGCCCCGAATATACCCAAATTGTACAATAAAATTAACTCACTATGAAAGCTCTAGGAAGAAGTGGAGCTTACCAACTCAGAGCTGAACCCCAAATCCTAGCAGAGGGGTCAATCAGAATCCCTACCTGGCCCTGCACGCATGAAACAAAAATGCGTCCCCAGGTAACGGGACGTCAGTACGAATAAAAATGTACTGGTATGTAAGGTAGAAAATAAAATAATAAATAGTTGTTGTAAAAGGATAATAAAGATACCACATGAAATAGAAACTCGGATACCCTCCATGGCTGACATCCTACCTTAGATAAATTAAATATGCATAGTATGCTAGCATAATCGTATGTCATGAATACATATATATAGATGCAAATGCATGTCATACCCAACCAAGTGCTAGCAATAGTGGTGCCTTCCGATAGCAAACTGGCATCATATTCTCCAACTTGTGGCCATCTGTGTCTCATACGTATAAATATAGGCAATAGGCCCCATACCTTCCGATTATAGCATGGAAGTATATTGCATAGCATGCAATGTCATGGATTAGTAGTGCATTTGTTACCTGAATCATGTTATCAATCTTGGCTCATTGGTACTCTTGTCCTCATAATCTCATAGTCACTTTCGTATCACATGTAATTATCTCGTAGAACCTCATATACTTGTAGATTAAACAGGAACACTCAACTTGGATTTAGAAAGGCAACTTAAATTTGAGGATGTTCATAAAGATCTTAAAATTCTTCAATTAGTATCTATATATGTTTCCTTAGTAGTTTGTAAAAGAAAGTATTTCAGAAAAACCCATACTTTAGTAGTTTGAACATATGATTTACGTTTAACAGTTTTGGAGATCGACGTTTTATTTTAAAGTTTTCAAAAAAAATATAAATTAGTGAGGAAGGAGGAATGATTTCATATTGATATTGTTCATCTCTAATCTTCTTAAGCTACTACACCTAAAGAAGAAGAATAATTTGTACACATGGACCTATAGTCAAGAGAATCAACAAAATGACATAAAGACACCAAATACCCTATCTAACCGAAAGAGTGGAATAGCAACATAATGGAGTCACAAAAATATGCCAGCTGCAATCTCAATGCCTTCCACAAAGGTCTTTCTAGCAACATAATAGTAAAACAATATTTGACAATTTAGGATTCAAAAATTCGTGCTCAAAGGAAGTATAGTGCTTAGCCTTAACATACCTCGATTGGAGGTCTTGGTGTATCAATATGGATTGTACCCCCTTCCTTACAGTATGTAGTCTACAGAAAATCATGTCACCCAACCATTACTTGCAGATTATTAACACGTCAGGGTCAAAGTAGCAATTTAGAGCTCACTAGCAGAGTGATTAGCTCGCCAGACCATTTTTAAATGTATGCTTCATTAGCTTCTCTTCTCCAAATTACAACCTCAAATTATTGGCATAACATACATTTTTGCAGCAGCTATTAACAAGTGGAGGCCTACGCAATAGTCAACAACAACCAAATAGAGTATGCCTGCACAACAATTAAAACTCGGCATATCGCCACACCCCTCTTTTCCAACCCAAAATAACCATAACCAAATCCTAACCACGAGTATTCAAACCATTAAAGCCATTAAAAATATGTATAATACAGTCCGATAATTGTTCAATATAACCATAATAACTTGAACTTGCCGCTTCCAATCATCATCCTATACATTCGTCCAATAATTGCATTTCGAGTCATGTCTTTCTCTTCATATGCAATAAGAGCTTAAAAGAACAAAACCTAAACTTAAACTTGATGGAGCTTACAGTACATTAACATGTCTTGTCAATAACAAACAGTCTCCTTAAACGCAAGATGTCGAACCAAGAAGAAACAATTTGAAAATTGCAATGCAATAATAGAACCAACGTTACACTAATTTATGT
The DNA here is from genome assembly GCA_029582605.1 of Solanum gracilifrons. Taxonomy (NCBI): domain Eukaryota; kingdom Viridiplantae; phylum Streptophyta; class Magnoliopsida; order Solanales; family Solanaceae; genus Solanum; species Solanum gracilifrons. The sequence goes on along the minus strand of JAJOOH010000124.1, from coordinate 23,234 downwards.
TACAATTAAATATCCATCTATACTTCTTCTTCTCTTCCAGACTCATATCAACAAGAACCACACACATACAAAGCATTTCAAAAAAAATTCCAGTAACAACAATAACAGAAAATACTTCAAAACAGCCCAACATCACGTAACTATCCAAATACTATTTTTCCAGTCGTCTATTCGTGTTCTTGATTATATAGCATAACTATCACTTGGACTCACTCAATAAAATGAAGGGTGAGAATTATGACCTCCAAACAGCAGCAACACCACATAAAAAAACGAGACTCCTTCACCATGAAGAATCCTTCAAATCACAACCAACGAGGAGGAAAGAAATAACACAATCTCTATGAATGTTCCGAGGGTGAAACCACGTTGAAATCTTGTAGATCTTTGCTTTGATGATAGGTGAACCTTTAGAGAGGATTTAGGACTGTTTTATTCTTATTTTGGTCTAAAATAATGAGATAAAACGAAGGGAAATCTGATCTTATAATGCTAAATCGACATATGGGCTAGGGGCCCACCTTCACGTGCCTACTTGTGCAGTCTCACTAAAATCTAAATATCTCTCAATTCTGAAGTCGTAAGGACAAATGATTTAGTGCGTTGGAAAGTAGACTCGTAGACCTTTGATTTCATATATTGGGGTTCTTCTAAAGCTTTATAGATTGGGAGAAACGCTCCGAGACATTTAACCCAATTTTCAGAAAAGTTATCAAAGAAACTTACTCTAACTTTTTCCAACTTTTTATTTCTCAACTTGCTTGACTTCAAAACTTAACTTACGATCATTGGGCGACTATATCACCTTATAAAACATCCTTATTAGCATATAAGGCACTCTTTGTCTTACACCCAAAGGTACCGATTAACTTAACCGTTCTGAACGGGCGGAGTGTTAGAATAGACATTCTTTAACTCAAACTTGTTTAAGGGCATCCTTGACCCATAACGTTAGTCGAATTCTTTGATCTGTTTTTTTACCTCCCCTTTGCGACCTTATTCTCCTGAAATGATACACCAAGTCATATAAGCCTCATACACCCATTCAATGATACACATATTATGTAAAAGAACCACGGAGTCTTACAAAGTAGCCATTCGGTGACTCGTCAAGTGGACTTGGCAATCATCAGGCTTGCATTTCTTCATTCTTTCAGCTCGCTTCGTTCCTTTTTGCAAATTAATGTCCTTGCTTTGTTCCTTAATCCATATACCTGGAAATCAAGGGTATTACATCAGTTATTGGCACAAAATAAGCATTTGAGGACACTAAATCTATATAAATAAAGCCCTAAATGAGTTCAAATATCAGACTCATTAACACCCCCAATTTAAACTTTTTATTTGTCCTCAAGCTCAGCAGTTCAAAAAGGATGTGTCAAACAGTGCTGCAAAAGACTCAATCATGAATGCACACAACAACACTCAACTTATTCATGCAATGATCAATTATGCACTCAAAGATTCACGTTGTGACTTACCATTATCAAAAACTCTTAAGTTCACAATACTTGCTTCAAATGCAAGTTCAAGCTGAACAAAGGTACTCAAATGCCCTCACAACAAAGATGATTCCATATTCACACACAATTGTTCAACACTTTATAATTTCGAAATCACATACAACTCTCACACTCTCAAAGATGAACACATGAATAACTTCCCCCATAGGTTTGCCTTTATTTTCCAGCCAACATTCGTTTCAGCTCACCCAAGATCAAAAAGGTCTTTTCAAGGCTTGTAACGGGGCTGTGTGTAAAGGTATAGTCATTTTAGGCTCAGTGGTTTCTATCCTCATGAAATGTGGTATGAATATCACTTTTTTTCCCTTCTATTCAACATTTTCACTCATGCTCAAAATTCACCCCATTATTCACTTCTCATGGAATACCGGATACCCCATTTATTTTGTAACTTTCACAACTTTTTCATTCTTTTTCTTTTTCATTCTTTTTTTGTATGGAGGGGTTCTATATTTTTCAAGCCCATGGATAAAGGGAGATTTCTTCACACTTCTTGATTTACCTTTTCTTTTCACCACACCCCCAACTTAGGCTTTTGGCCTAAGTTGGCTATTCAAACAAACCACACTTTATGAGGATTATGGGTGAATGGATAAATAGAGGTCTCATTTGCTCAAGCTTCTTGCAATAAAAGGACAAGGCTTAAAGGGGATTCAAGCAAGGTTCACACACTTACTAGGTTGGCCACAAAAGAGGTATATTGTCAAATTGTTTTACTTTTCAAAATTGTTGCCTAAGATCATTTCAAGAGCTTACATCACTTAGTCAGTCGGACCAACGGGGCAAATTCTAGGTGTCATCACACAAGGTTCACGGTAAGTTCATCACACAAGGATTGGCACCAATATCAAACAAGACTCTACACTTTCACTAGTATGCAATGTTCATCACAAAAGACTCATTAGATAATCGGTTAGTCATAACGAGATGCCAAAATTTCACATATTATCTATGCAACTTCATTTGGCCTCATCGTAGCCGCACATTAATTTTTATTCGATTAAGAGCACTATTCAAGTCATCAGTATTGATCATGACCGATACTCCAATTTGTACAAGAACAGCCACAATCAAACACAACAAGAGGTGGCAAACTTTTTCAGAAGGGTCAAAAACCATTTGCATTTAAAACAAAGAGACATAAGCTCAAGCATCCACATTGAAACAATTTGCATTTAAAACAACGATCCATAAGCTCAAACATCCACAAAACAATGTCGAAACACAAGAATAGTCAGAAGAGGTAGGTATGGAAATACGTCACCCCCACCACAAATAAAAAACAGTTGTCCTCAAATGCAACAAAATACGAAAAATGTCAATAAAAATGACAGATAGGGAGGTAAAGAAGGGTCTTGTCTAAACATTCACTCTATCTATCGGGACATTAGTGTCTGGTGCAACCCTCTGATCTTGGGCATCAGTGCCCGGGGTATCAGTAACACTAGATCCAGCCATGGTGTTGTCTGCTAATGAAATATGTACGGCTGAATCTATCATCGCCTCTTCAACCTCTGTCAAGCCCTCATAGGTAGCCTCCTAATCAACACCAAATTGCTTCTCATCAGTCTCAGCCTCGGACTTTACAGCAGCAATCTCCTCAAGTCGAACATCATCTCTTGTGGTAGCCAGAGGCATATCCATATCTGCTGGCAAGTCGGGGATCTCCACAGTCCCAAAAATCATGGACATATAAGTGGACTTCAACTGGTCCACATCCTTCCTCAGCTCAGCAATTGCGGCCTTTAGAGTCGTCACCTCATCAGTGGCCCATTGGCCTTGCTCACACACCGCTACTCATGCCGCAAGGGCATCAATAAATGCACTGAGGGGTGTCATAGCAGCAGTCAGAGTCCTCTCAATCATCTTAGGAAACCAATGGCCTCAAGCCTGGAGTCACGCCTATCAGCAGAGTGGGCTAGATGCCCCATCCGTAGTATCGCAACCTGGGTGTGTCGAGGTCGGGAAGCAGCAACAGTGGACCTAGGAGGCAGGGGAGTTGTTGAGGAACTAGGAGTCATAAAAGGTACATAACTAGATATACCTGAAGGCCCAAGGACCGGAGTAGGCAATACTGCCTCTGCAGGTAATGTATCAATATCAATAGCCAGGGAGGTGTCCACCAGAGCTACCTTTTTCTTCTCCGCCTCATTCTTCAAGTACTTTGCCTCAATGCGCCGGATATCGATAAAAGATATGGGAATTACTTCCACATCCTTCTTCTCATCTCGAGGCACCCTAGACCAAATGCATAACTCAGTGAACAACATTGAGAAAGGCAAAGAGGTTTGGTGCTGATTGGCCCTCATGGCCATCTCTTGTGCAGTAATCATGCCCAAATTTTGCCTCGTTCCATCAATGATGCAACCAAGGGAGGCTAATTTCATGTGGCGGAGGATAGACTCATTCTGGGATGGCATGATAGTGTTGCTGATAAAGCCAAACCAGTACCTCGCTACTACATGGACGTCCTTATTCTCTATAAGAGCTCCTGCCTCCAACCACCAAGGAGTACCGTCAGATAACAGAGGGGCCAACCACTTTTTCATGTTCTCCAGCGTTGTTGTCTTGATCTTGTGCGGAAAGTCATCCTCAATATCTTCTGAACATTCCAATAGTGCATTGATAGCATCTCTATCAGACTTCACTTTCTTTCCCCTGACAATCACATAATCAACGGGTTTGAATTTGGTCACCTGCTTCTTCCATTATCGCACTAGGGCTTCGTAGGTGGTATAGAATTCTCGAACCCAATTTGGAATGTAATGGCCACGGGGTCTAGTGAATATTTGGAACTTATGGGACCTCAAGCAGCTCATAATCTCTGGGTGTCTGTCTATTACTCCATCAGTAGACAGAGTCTTCTCCTCCATAATGGTCTTGAATCCCTCAGTCTTTAGTTTGTTCATAGACTGGGAGGAGGACCCTGTGCGGGTGGTGCTGGGACCACAGCCTGATCTGGAACAGGAGGAGGAGTTTGAGTCTCAGGTACCCTGATTCTAGACGGATCATGAATCCTTTTGGAGCGCAGTTGAGTACTCCGAGCCATCAGTAGGTCATCATCCTCAGGCTCAGAAGTGGTAGCCTGAAGATCCTGATGCTCACCCACACTCTTAGAAGTGGTGAGGTAAGTGACGTATATATCGTCACTGTCGGAGCTGACCTCTAGTGACGTAGGAGCGGGTGACTTGCCTTACCCCTTGCCCTTCCCACCTGTGGTAGGAAGTTTGGTTGCCTTTGCCCGGGATGCAGCTGCATCCTCATTCATGGTAATTCCCTTTGCCCTCTTGCGGGGAGGCATGTCTCGGCCTACTACTTTGTTCTAGCCATTACTTCAAAACACAACACAAGATTTAGAATTAATCCAAGAAAAAAAAATCAAGTTGCAAACAGACTCGCCGAACCGATCGACGAGTCACCGAATCACTTTGGCAAGCCAGATCAGGCTCGCCGAAAGGACTGGCTCAAAAAAATTTAGAAAATGGCATGTCGGTAATGGGAAGGCCCATTCAGTGAATCGCTGACATAATTCAGCGAGTATAGATTAGCCCGCCAAAAATTGCAGTACATTTTAGGGGTTAGGGGCGCAGATAAGGGCGATCAAAGAAGACTTTTGGTAAGTCGCCGAGTGCACTCGGCGAACTCAAGCTTCTCGCTGAAAATTACAGCACCCAAACTCAGCAATAGCATAAAATTAAAGGTGATAAAGGAGGATTCAACGAACCGCGGAGTGGTTCGACGAGCTCGACCTAGCTCGCCAAACTGCCCAACGTGCCATTTTCAACCCCAACTTAAAAAATCAACCCCGCAGCCCTTGAAAACAAAATCAAACCATGCACTTATTCAATTAAATCTAGACCCATAAGACTCATGCCTCCGGGGTACTCAGACTTCCCCCGGTTTGGCCATAATTGGTCGTTTGACGATTTTATCCCTCAAGAATGATGTCAAACGCTACATCATTGGTCAAAGCACATCATTTAGCACAATTTGGGTTACTCAGACTTCACCCAACTAGACCCAACAACAATTAAGCACAACCCAACAATTTATAATCAATTTTAAGGCACAAAACTCAAGAAATTAACAATTAGGCATTTTAGGCATGACATTGAAATTAAAACAAGCACACATTTACGACTTCAGAGAGGCCTAGCACACATCAATAAGAACAATACAAGTGCAAATGATTTTAACTGCTAAATATGAGTTCGAGGTTCGAAAAACCAAACTTTAATGCCGAATATGAGAATTTTGTAAAATTAGGCGACAAAGTATCCAACTCCGAAAATAGATTCAACGACTAGAAAGTTGTAAAAATGCAAAAAATATCGAAAACTATAGTGCAGGTGTGATTGTATGAAGTTAAAAAGTGAGGGAATGTGAAAGAGTTTGAAATTTTAAACCTTTGGCCTTTTAAAACCGTTCAGTTCGCGCCCTTTCGGCGACATTAGTCAACCTCGCCGAACCATTCGGCGACACTCCGAGTGGTTACTTACCTCGCTGAGTTTTACAGGACTCCAGTCAACCTGGGGTCTAAACGGCGGACAAAGTTGGGATCGCCGACCTGTTCGGTGATTCGCCAACTTGTCCATGGGCCCGCCGAGTTTTACAGACTCCAATTGCATAATTTCTTGAGTCCAATGGCAGTCTAAGTCAGGCTCACCAACCTCTTCGGCGAGTCACCGACTGGACTCTTGGCTCGCCAACTTATATATTTCAAACACATTCCACTTTTTCACCTGCACAATCAACACACGATTATTCCAAAAACAAAAATAAATCAATAAAAACTTGGGTTGCCTCCCAAGAAGTGCCTTAGTTAACATCGTGGCACGACGAAAGTCCCCACTCAACTTTGATTCATGGGGTTTGTTCTAGTGTCACTAGGCAATCCCCATTTTTGTCTTGGGTAGAGATGAGACAACATATGACCCATTTAGGTCTCCAATAGCTGAATAGACATGGAATGAGAAGTAGTCATCTGATTCAGCGTTGAGACATTCTCTTTTATCTCTTTAAAGCGTTGAGACATTCTCTTTTATCTCTTTCAACACTATGTCGTGATATTTGACTTTGTGGAGAATGAGTAAGAGCATCTCTTCTACTTGTCCATCCTTATGGTTCTTGGGCATTATACGCTCATGAGGAGGAATGTACCTCTCTTTCTTTTTGTACAATGCTTCAAATTCCATGAGCTTTTTGGCCAAGAGATCTAGCTGAGTCAATAGTGTGGCAAAATCATGGTCCTTCTCTGTCTCCTTGTTAGTCTTAGTCATGTGATCAGGGAGTTGGGCTGTTATTGCATAGGGTAGTCGTATGAGACCACCCAGAGAAAGTTGGTCAGCCACTCCTCTGTTCTCAGAACCAAGACCTATATAGAAGCAGTCCAGTAGAATTTTATCTGAGATTCCATGAGTTGGGGATTGCAGCAATATTGCCTTAAATCTCATCCACGACTCATGGATTGATTCACCCTCCAATTGCCTGAAATTTAGGATGTTAACCCTAAGAATAATCATTTTTTAAGGGAGGTGGTCCACTTGGTTACCGTTGCTACAAGACATGCTCCTTTCTGATGTTCTAAATAAGCAACAAACAAACCAAAACTGAAATTAAGTAGATTCAACTATGACTAAAAAGAACAAAATTCAACTTCACCAAAAGAATCTTAAATAACCCCACTCCCCGGCAGCGGCGCCATTTTGATTAATGACGTTTCAAAGACACTTCATCCAATTCTAAGCGTCAACGGTCATTAATCAGTATAAAACCAAACTAAATGAGTTGGGGTCGAATCCCTTATGGAGCGGTATGTGTTTAAGATTCAATAGCAAAGTATGAACATGATCAAATCAGTCATAGGAATAAAAATTATCGAATAAAGACATCATTCAAATCAGGGGGTGACACGAATGTCAAATGGGGGTTTTGGTTTGAAATTATCAACTACAAACAGCAATAAATAATACGAATTAACAATAGTGAGACGGGTTCTAGGGATGTGATTCGATTATAGGCTAATATAGACAAATGGGTAATTGCACCTATTAGAAAATAGCTAACTATTAGTGAGTAATATAGACTATAGAGGACGTAAACTTTCTCTCGAACGATTTACCCCGAATCAAGTTGATTTCTCTCGAACATCAACAAGCATGCAAAATAAGAACAGCCCACACCTTAGTCCATTCACTCTCTCGAGCTGAATGTGTGGAAAAGGGTTTAGGGTTCACTCTCTCGAGCTGAACCATGTCAACCCAATACCCACAGACCATCAATCAAACACCTAGGTTCTAAAACCTCTCTCTCGAGCAAGCCAAGAACACAAAGGTAGAACTGTATTTGCAACTACAATTCTTAAATAACACCATAATAAATGATTGAAATCACTTCTAAATAGCATTTAAACTAACAATTAGCAATACCCATAAACTAAATTAAGCCATAATCACATAATCACACCCCAAGAATTGGAGTTTTAGCTAGATATCATAAAAAGATAAAAATCGTTACCAAATTAAGTTTCCATCAACGGGGTAAGATTGATTTCGTCTTTACAAATCAAAGACCCACTTACCCACTTCCAATTTCTCAAAACTGAAAAACTTTAATTCTTCAAAGCTAAAGGAAAACTAGAGAAAACTTGTCTCACAGTTCAAAACTTAATAATAGATTTAGATATTATAATATCAGATACTATACTAAATGTTAAAAAATGTATTTATAGTCGCCAAAAATGTGTTGCAAAGAGTCAGTCGGCGAAATAAGTCAGGCTCGCGGAACCACTCGGCGATCCGACCTTTAGTCATTTCCATCACCCTTCTGGATTGGCATTCAGCAACCTCAAGGTCTGTAACTTTGGGCAATCTCACTTTGCATCGTAGAACCACTCGGTGATCCGTCCACTGCTCTTTTCTCTCGCCAACTTGGTTCTTTCCTTCAGGGCTTGGCACACTGGTACTTTAGGCGGTCAAGAAGCCATTCAGTGACTCGCCAAGTGGACTTGGCGATCACCAGGCTTGCATTTCTTCATTCTTTCAGCTCGCTTCGTTCCTTTTTTGCAAATTAGTGTCCTTGCTTTGTTCCTTAATCCATATACCTGGAAATCAAGGGTTTTACATCAGTTATTGGCACAAAATAAGCATTTGAGGACAGTTAACCTATATAAATAAAGCCCTGAATGAGTCCAAATCTCGGACTCATCAGTGCTAAGCATAAATCCCACAGAATAGTATTTTCTTACTTATTCTCATTATCCATAGAAAGGCATGTAATCTTGCCAATCTAAGATAGTTCATTAGGATAGCTCTTATTCTTTGATTCAATTAGGTGAGAAAGCCTTCCAACCTAAGAATCCTTATTATGTGAGAAAATCTTTCACATCATTCTAGATTGTGTTTATGAGAATATCCTTTCAACAACACAACAACAAGATCATCATTTGGTACTTTAATCTCAAAGCACCCTTAAAGCATTTACATAATTCTCATGAAAACATGCATTATTACATAATCACCTTTCAAGGACAAAAATCCTTTTTCGTTCATCAACATTTACAAAACAAGGGTTAGATATGGATTTCGTCATAACTTCATGCAATTCTCTCATTACATGCTTAATTTCATAAAACTCTTCTTTTAAGAGCAAAATCCCACATCATATGATTTTTAACTTGAAAACATGGGGATTACATGGGTTCATAGGGGAAAACATCATAAAACCATAGTAAATCATCAATTCATGCTTAGAAGATTATAATTCTATCAATCAAATCAATAAGCATAAGAACCCATGGTAATTGAAGAAGCCCTAGCTAATTGGGGAATTCTACATTTTGAAATAGAGGAATTTGGGAACTCCATGGATGGAAGGAATCCATAGATGAAAATTATCATACCTTGAATCCAAATGCTAACCTTCAATGGAGGAATTTGAACCTTAGCTTGAAACCCTAAATGCATCCTTCTTCTTCTTCTTCTTCAAGTTTCTAGGGAGAATATTTGAGAGGAATTTGATTTTCTTTTGGGAATTTGGAAGAATGAATTAAATGGGTCTAACTTGGGGTTAAAAATGCTTATATAGGGGTCCTAGACTTAGTCAAAAAGACATAGTATAGGAATTAATTAATTAATAAAAGACCCAACTAACCCTGAACTTAACTGCCACCCCTGACCCACGACTCACCACCGACGTACTGTGGATGGACCAACGGTCCGTCCTACACACTCGTCAATAAGTTCAGAGACTTTTGGCCTGAACTACGATTCTTGGACCACGGGCCATTGACCTACCAACGGTCCGCATGTCCAGTCGTGGTCCATGGACCAGAGCAGTTTGTTGGTGACCTTTCCACGGACCCACCTACGGTCTGTGGTTCAACCCACTGGTCGTGGATGGCACCTGCAAGTTTTGAAATTTTGGCTAGGTTCCCTCTTTCGAATTTGGGGTGTTACAATATCTCCTTCTTAGGATCATTCATCCTCGAATGAGTTTATAAGAACGTCTTAAATGAAAAAACTCAAGACTAGCAGCCCATCATGCATGCAACTCATCAAAATGCACATAATCAAGGAGAAAACATCGACTCTAAGATAAACATACTCAAATGCATTATAAGGAAGTAGGAACTACATCTATCAATCCAATATGCATGAAATTTCAACATTACTCATGTTCAAGGAGGAACTACCTTCTCCAAGCTAAAACCATCCTCAACACAGTCTCATGGAGCCTTTATGCAATTCACTCTCAAAAACCATATCTAAAGCATGTTCAATAAGTCATCTCATGCCGTCTATAGGCAACTCATACTCAATGCACAACAACATGAGAAAAATAAACCATATAAGTCATCTTTATTTCAAAAACTTAAGCTTTTTTCATGAACATGCATAACATAATGAAATCATGGAAACACATAAAACACTCATGACTCCCTAAACATAGAACAAACCAAGAGGAACTCATTACCTCTAGCTAAAGTAGAAGTAGAAGGAAAAAGATGAGGATATTGGGACATCATATCGTCCTCAGACTCCCAAGTAGCACCTTCAACTAAGTGATACCTCCATAATACTTTCACGAAAGCAACTTCCTTATTACTCAACTTCTTGACTTTTCGGTCCGAAATCTCAACCGAAACTTCTTCATAAGAAAGACTTTCATCAACTCCCTACCCTTCTAAGGGAACTATGGATCTCAGATCACCAACACATTTATTCAATATAGAGACATGGAAAACTGGATGCACCATTGCCAACTCATTTGGAAAATCTAACTCATAAGCAACCTTACCAACACGCCTCAAAATCTGATAGCGGCCTACAAAACGGGACAAAGCTTCCCTTTCTTGCCAAATCTCATTACACCCTTCATGGGTGATATTTTCAAGTAAACCCAATCATTAACATCAAACTCTAGATCCCTTCTTCTCAGATCGGCATAAGACTTTTGCCGACTTTGGGCCGTTTTCAACCCTTCTCTTATAAGCCAAACTTTCTCAATGGCCTCATGTACCAACTCGGGACCTATCAAGGCAACTTCACCCACCTCAAACCAACCTATAGGAGATCTAAATCTCCTGCCATAGAGAGCCTCAAATGTAGCCATACCAATACTCGAGTGATAGCTATTATTATAGGCAAATTCAATAAATGGCAAATGGCCATCCCAATTACCCTTAAAATCAATCACACATGCCCTCAACATATCTTCCAAAGTTTGGATAGTACACTCCACTTGTCTATCGCTTTGGGGATGAAAAGTCATACTAAGCTTAACCTTAGTGCCAAGACACTTTTGGAAAGACTTCCAAAACTAAGAAGTGATTTGAGTACCACGATCGGAAATAATGGACAAGGGCTCTCCGTGATTGGAATACCGAGAACTATGGGCTTCCAACAATATTTGTTCCCTCAAGCCATCAACATTCGTAACACATAAACGACCTTGATATCTAACGACACCATCTCCCCCTTGGGAGAAAGCCTCAACGGATTTCTTAAGTACCATTTCTTTCAATTCAACCGAAATTGGATTAAGACCTTGCTTGGCTATCACATCTACCACAAAAGGCAATTTGTATCCATTGTGAACCATAACACCACCCTTGGTGGAGTCCACTAATTGAACACCTAATCGGGCCAATCTATGAACATCTCGAACCAACTCTTTCTTTTCTTCTTCAATATGAGCAACACTACCCATAGACAACCGACTAAGAGCATCCGCTACCACATTATCTTTATCGGGGTGATAGAGAACACTCATGTCATAGTCTTTCAATAACTCAAGCTACCTTTTTTGGTGAAGATTCAAATCATTTTGATTGAACACATATTGCAAGCTCTTGTGATCGGTGAAAAACATCAACATGAACACCATACAAATAATGTCTCCAAATCTTTAAGGCAAAAGCAACTGCCGCTAACTCAAGGTCATGGGTAGGATAGTTCTTCTCATGGATCTTAAGTTGCCTCGAAGCATAGGCAATAACTTTACCATTTGTATAAGCACAAATCCCAACCCAGTTCTAGAGGCATCACAATACACCACAAAATCATTCGTACCTTCCGATAAGGTCAACACTGGAGCGAAAGTAAGTATATCTTTCAACTCTTAGAAACTCTTCTCATAAGCTTTGGACCATATAAACTTAGCCTTCTTTTGAGTCAAAGTCGTCAAAGGAGAGGCAATCGAAGAAAATCCTTCCACAAACCTTCTATAGTAACCGGCCAAACTCAAGAAGCTTCTAATATCCGAAGGGGTTAGAGGTCTAGGCCAACTCTTGACCACATCCATCTTCTTTGGATCTACCTCAATACCCTTACTTGAAATAATATGACCAAGGAAAGCTATGGACCTTAACCAAAATTCGCATTTGCTAAACTTTACAAAGAGTTGTTGGTCCTTGAGAACTTGCAATGCAATCCTCAAATGGTCAATATGGTCATTCTCACTTCTCGAATAGATCAAAATATCATCAATGAACACAACTACGAACATATCAAGGTACTGTCTAAACACCCTATTTATCAAAGCTATAAACGCCACCGGAGCATTAGTCAACCCAAACGACATTACCAAGAAATCATAATGACCATACCGAGTTCGAAAATCCATCTTTGAAATATCATCATCTTTCACCGTCAATTGGTGATAACCCGATCAAAGATCAATCGTAGAGAAATAACTTGCTCCTTGAAGTTGGTCAAATAAATCATTTATCCTTGGAAGAGGATACTTGTTCTTAATTGTCACCTTGTTCAACTGTCGATAGTCAATACATATACGAAGAGAACCATCCTTCTTTCTAAAAAAAAAAAATGGACCACCCCATGGAGAGATACTCAATCGGATGAAACCCTTATCCAACAAATCCTTCAATTGTTATTTCAAATCATTTAACTCTTTCGGGGTCATTCTATAAGGAGGAATAGAAATAGGTTGCGTATCTAGGAGAAGGTCAATACCGAAGTCTATTTCCCACTCGGGAGGAATACCAGGCAAATCATCAAGGAACACTTCCGAAACTCATTAATGACGGGGACCGACTCAAGAGTAGGGGTTTCTAAATCTACATCCCTCACCCTAACTAGATGGTAAATGCAACCCTTAGAGATCGTCTTTCTAGTTTTTAGACAAGAAACAAACTAACCCTTAGGCATATAATTTCTCCTCTTCCACTCTAGGATAGACTCATTTGGGAATTAAAACTTGACTACTTGAGTCCTACAATTAATAAAAGCATAACAAGAGAGCAACCAATCCATACCAAGCATATCAATCTCTACCAAGTCGACAAGAGTAACTTTATAGGATAAGGAAACATGGCACTTTCTATAGACCCTTTTTGCCACAACAAAATCACCATGAATAGATATAGAAAAAGGTTCTAACAACACATCGGGGAGCCCATCAAACCTCATCGCCACATATGGCGTCACAAAGGACAAAGTATCACCAGGATCAAGCAAATCATATACATCTATTTGGAAAACTTTTAACATACCGGTGACCATGTCCGGAGAACTCTCTTGTTCACCTCGGGATTAGAGAGCATAGAATCGGTTTTGCTTGGGAGAATTGGAGTTCGAACCACTAGGAAGAGCTTGATTGCCTTCTCTCCCTTTTGTCGTAAGCATTGGGCAATCCCTCATTTTGTGACCACTCTTACCACAACTAAAGCAACCATCTGTGCCGGCTATACACATACCCTCATGCTTATTACCACAGTTAACACAAGTAAACCTAGGCAATGAAGATCCACCACCTTTCCTTCCTTGATTCTTAGGGTTAGACACCCTATCTTTGTTGAACTTAGAAGGAGCATTGGAGGAACCTTGACTGGAGAACCCTTGTCTGAACCTAGGATGACCATGTCCATCGGACCTTGTATGTGAAAAATTACTGTCACCGGTCTTAGCCCTTTTTACCTCCCTAGACCTTTCCTTGAGTTTTTCCTCCTCAATTTGTTGTGCATGAACCATAAGACGAGAGATGTATGTATCATGAATAAGCATAGCGGTTCGGCACTCTTTAACCACCGTTTCTGACACACCCAAAACAAACTTACTCATTCTGGCCCTTGAATCGTCAACCATTGTTGGAGCATATTTAGTAACTAAGTGAACTTTAAAGCATATTCCCTCACACTCATACTTCCTTATCGAAGATTAATGAACTCAAGCACTTTGGCTTCCCTCATCTCAAGGGAAAGAACCTATCAAGAAAAGCACCCTTAAACTTCTCCCAATCAAGAGGACCCGCATATTTCGATCTCCCTTCTTTCCATTAGTTGTACCACACTTGAGCAACACCTTTCAATTGATAAGCGGCCAACTCCGCCTTTTCTAACGGCGTAACTCCCATGATCATCAAAACCTTGTAGACCTCATCAATAAACTCTTTAGGATCCTCATCAACCTTGGAACCATGAAAATCAGGAGGATTCATCCTTGTAAAGTCCCTCACTCTTGAAGCCGTTGTACTCACATTCAAGCTTACGGGAACTACCACCTCTCTATTGGCTTAAGCCAACACTTGAAAAGTAGCCCTAAACTCCACATTTATAACTTGCTCGTCCAAAGGATCGGCCTGAACTTGAGGAGCTTGGGGAGGAGCTTTTTGTTCCGCATTCTCCCTCGCAGTCCTTCTAGCATAAGCTCTTTGGGTAGCCATATCCTAAAGAACATAGTATAAGGATTAGGAGAGAGACTTTATAGAATTAAACTCTATCGCACAATTTAAGGGTTATGAAAGAAGTGGAGTTTCCTAATCATCTTGTAACCTCTCATTCATAAATGTGGTGCGCTTCACACTTAAGAAAAAGACTCTACTAGACGTGGCTTATGAGACATCCTAGGACCATTCTAAACCTTGTAATGTGATTATGAAGTTTGTCACGACCCAAGGGTACCCCCTAGACGTAACATGACGTATAGAACCCCGAAGGACCCCATACAAGCCACTTAGCTCTCATAATATAAGAAATAGAAAAATAAGACTAAAACAATAGTCCAAGTCCAAAACATTGTAAAATCGAAAAGCGAAAGTCTAGACTCATGCCTCATCATAGCCATCTAATACAAAAGAATGAAATTTGGACTAGCCCACACATCATGTTCAAAAGAGAAATACATGAAAGAAACTAAACATAGGTAATCCGTCCTCGAACCATGAGGACCCACCAAGCATGGGAAATAATAAAATCCAAGCTCTAACCACAAAATTGAGAACCCTGTCTATCAGACCCTACATTTGGAAAAAATGTAGGCAAGAGTATGCGTTAGTACAAAATAATGTACCAAGTATGATAGTCATGCATAAAAATTTAAAACATGCAAAAAGGGACATTTCATTTCGTGACATGCAATTGACCAAGTTAAAATATAATATATAAGAGTTAGAAAACATACTTCATAAAACAAGGCCAATGCAAGCTAATCATCTTTCAAACCTTTGAACACATATGATATACTCCTTGAGTAACCTTAGTTCATTATTAATCTTGTTGTGGGAAATTAGCCTTAACCGACATAGAGACCATGTGAGCTATAACATGATCCCCCGGTGTCTCCCACACCGAAAAGGTTTGTTCTACTTGCCTAAAGTAGAACCATGAACTTCTAGCTTAAGTAGATCCACTAGTTAATCATCCTATGATGGCACATAGTTTAAGGGATAAGGAGATTGCTACTAGAAATTCGGCCTCTACCAACGGGAGAGTTTCTGTCTTAAGAGATTGTTTCTAGAAAATCTACCTCTACTAACAGGAGAGCTTCCATCTCATAACAATATACACTCGATGCTAATCATAAATCCAACGGAGTAGTATTTTCTTACTTATTCTCATTATCCATGGAAAGGCATGTCATCTTGCCAATCCAAGCTAGTTCATTAGGATAGCTCTTATTTTATTATTCAATTAGGTGAGAAAGTCTTTCAACCTAAGAATCCTTATAACGTGAGAAAACCTTTCACATCATGCTAGATTGTGTTTATGAGAATATCCTTTCAACAACACAACATCATCGTTTGGTACTTTACTCTCAAAGCACCCTTAAAACATTTACATAATTCTCATGAAAACATGCATTATTCCATAATCACCTTTCAAGGCCAAAACCCCTCTCTCAATCATCAACATTTAGAAAATAAGGGTTAGATATGGATTTCATCATAACTTCATGCAATTCTCTCATTACATGCTTACTTTCATAAAACTTTTCCTTTAAGATCAAAATCCCACATCATATGATTTATAACTTGAAAACATTGAGATTACATGGGTTCATAGAGGAAAACATCATAAAACCATAGTAAATCATCAATTCATGCTTAGAAGATTACAATTCAATCATTCAAATCAACAATCATAAGAACCCATGGTAATTGAAGAAAACCCTAGCTAATTGGGGAATTCTACATTTTGAAATATAGGTATTTGGGAACTCCATGGATCGAAGGAATCCATGGATGAAAACTATCACACCTTGAATCCAAATGCTAGCCTTCAATGGAGGAATTAGAACCTTAGCTTGAAACCCTAGATGAATCCTTCTTCTTCTTCTTCAAGTTTCTAGAGAGAGAATATTTGAGAGGAATTTGGTTGTGTTTTTGAGAATTTGGAAGAATGAATTAACTGGGTCTAATTTGTTATGAAATCGAATAAATTAGAAAGAAAAAATAAAGAGATAATGAATGATAATTCTTTGTATTGATTCTTGAATTAATTCAAATAGAAGAATACATCACTATTTATAAATAATTAAAGTGAATGAAGTATATTATTTTCCTTCTAGCTACTAAACTAAAAGGAAACTAAATATTTTGTAATTAATGTAAACCCTAGATTTAAAAGGAAATTGAATACTATAGAATATATTTAGACTAAAAAAGAAAAAGTAAAAAGATTCTACCAAATTTCAACATTCCCCCTCAAACTCAAGTTGGTGTATCTAACTTGAGTTTGAACACTTAATTATTTTCTCCTTGCTTTTGTTGTGTCAATTAATAGAATCCATCCTCACATTCTTCTTCTACTAATAGTGCATGTGATTTATCTTGAGTGTCTTTGAACTTGCACACTTTTGTGACATGACCTGTTTATTTGCAATTTCCACATAATGCATCAAATCTCCACCAACAAAAAATTTCCAAGTGTGTTTTCTTTTTGCAATATTTGAAAGGAGGATAATCAAATTTTCTCTTTTGATAGTTTGCATAAAAGATACCTTCAACAACTTTATCTGGTCTAAAAGCTCTTCTTTGTTCTTGTGCTTGAAGAGCACTTATCAATCCAACAAGAGAGATGGTAAAATATTTAGACTATTTCAAAGCAGAGATTTTAGACTCAAATATCTCGGGAATAGTCACAAGAAATTTTTTAACTATTCTATTATCCTTAAAATCCTCACCAAGCAACCTGATTCTGGTGACAATCAAAGAAGTTATGTCAGAATAATTAGTGATAGTCTCACCCTCTTGCATCCTAAGAGATTCAAAATCTCTTTTCAAATTCAGAATTTGAATTTGTCTGCCTCGTTCACTTCCTCGGTACTCCTTTTCAAGTTTTTCCCAAGATTCTTTTGTTGTCTCACATGCAATGATTTTAGAGAAGATTGAATCTGCAACTGAATTTTGAATTACAATTTTGGCTTTGTATTTTTTTGTTTTCTCTTATGAGTGAAGTTTGATTTCAGCATCAAGAGATTTTTCATAGAATGGTTGTATGGGTTTTTCCTCCATTATAGCTTCCCACAAATCATAAGCCTCAAGATAAGACTTCATCTTAACTGCCCAAATTTGATAATTTTCACCATTGAAGGTTTGTGGGGCATTGAAAGAGAGAGTATTGCTTGTCATGATTTGAAAATAAGGTTTAAAATAGTATGGATTAAAAATCGGTAATAAGTAGCCATGCGTTAAAAATAAAAGCACGGATTAAAATTGAGTTGAAAATATGTATGAATTAAAAGTGGTTGAAAGTTCTTCTTCAACGAACTCACAGATCCATCAAGATCAATGGAAGGCCCTACTACCACTGTTATAGAATCAAATAAATTAAAAATAAAAAATAAAGAGATGATGAATGATAATTCTTTGTATTGATTCTTGAGTTGATTCAAATAGAAGAATACATAACTATTTATAAATAATTAAAGAGAATGAAACATGTTATTTCCTTCTAGATACTAAACTAAAAGGAAACTAAATATTGAAATTAATGTAAACCCTAGACTTAAAAATTAAATACTATAGAATATTTTAGACTAAAAAATTAAAAGTAAAAAGATTCTACCAAATTTCAACATAATTTGGGGTTAAAATGCTTATATAGGGGTCCTAGACTTAGGCAAAATGACATAGTATAGAAATTAATTAATTAGGAAAAGACCCAACTAACCCTGAAACTTAACTGCCAGCCTTGACCCACGACTCACCACCGACAGACTGTGGATGGACCAACAGTCCGTCCTGCACACTCGTCAGTAATTTCAGAGACTTTTGGCCTGAACTACGGTTCTTGGACCACGGGCCATTGACCCACCAACGGTCCGTATGTCCAGTCGTGGTCCATGGACCAGAGCAGTTTGTTGGTGACCTTTCCACGGACCCACCTACGGTCCGTGGTTTAACCCATGAGCCGTGGCTGGCCTGCGTGGATGGCACCTGCAAGTTCTGAAGTTTTTGCTAGGTTCCCTCTTTCGAATTCGGGGTGTTACACCCAACTTGAAGACAAACTCATAATTCAGTTTATAGCACACTGAACTAAAGATAAATCAATACTACGACTCAATGAAAACCTCCTAATACATAAACTCTATAATAGGACCTGGTCCTTCAATGTATTCCTTCATCCTGCTGGTAAGACTTGTGAAGTCAATTTTTCAATTGCTCGTTTAGGTCTATAAATGCACGAGTATTCTGGACGACTTCACCTCTATTTAAGCACAGTTCTTCATAGACTTATTCTTCACTTCAAACTCCTCATTGACTTGAACTCTCTTGACTTAGAGTTCTACTTCAAGTAAGACTCATTCTTCAATTTAAACTCGTTGCTTCTTTAAACTCCTTCTTCAAATTACATTAATTGATTCTTTTGTATTGTAGTCGAACTACAACTCTTCAATTTAACAGTAACTTGAAGAGTTCTACTTCAAGTAAGGCTCCTTCTTCAAGTAAAACTCCTTACCTCTATAGACTCCTTCAAATCAAACTCATTGATTCTTTTTCTTCAATTCATCACTATTTTGATTCCTTTCATTTTATCACGAAATTAACATTATCCATTTCTTTATTTCTATACTCTTGTCTTTATTTATTTTGAAAGATTTCCCAAATTCAACTGCTTATGATAGTGTACCTTTGGACCATGTTGAAAAAGTTTTCTAGTTTTATAAGTGCTCGCTTTTGACGTGTTTATCTTTCTTTGTCAATCATCAAAACGGCATAAATCACAACACCGCTAAACATAAGTTCAATTGATTAGTAGCAACAATTAAAAATCAACTCATATACTCAAATTGGCATGGTCGGTAGCTTCTTTGATCATCTCTTGTTGTGATCCCCAAGATCGAGATGGGGCTAAGGGAAGGCCAAGGAAAAGAACCAACATTTTTCCGTGATTTCCTTCTACTATGTATCGGATTTCCAAGTTTTTCATTATCTCATCGATTTACTGCAGTGGTGGCTTTGATATTCATAAAATAAATTGTTTGTCCAACAATTATTCATTATGTATCTTATCAAATTTTTGGTAAATTTGAATCTAATTTGAATGGTTCTTTGATGAACAGGGAGCGATGAATAAGGAAAAAATAAAAATTTTAATTCGTTGGTTCAGTAAGGATTTGCGCCTGACTGATTGACAATAAGAAGAAACATGTAAGTGCAATTTATGAGATTTTATTTGGATTTTCTTTTTTTTTTTCCTTTTTAGCTTAACAGCTTGATACATAATGTATCTACAGTAATGTATCCGGATAGTGAGTTATGTATCGGGATGGTGTAAAAATTAAGGGATTATTTTAATTAGAAAAAGAGTAGGGATAGAATGTAATTTACTCCTTACACTATGAGATTTATATAAGTTATATATAAAAAAGTAAAAAATTTGCAAACCACATAGTGTAATAGACAAATTACATTCTATCCCTACTCTTTCTTCAATTATAAAAATCCATTCTTTTTTATACCTTTCGGATACATAATTGTGAGGGAGGATACATTAATGTAGATGCTTTTGTTATCAGTTTACTACGCTAAATAAGGGACTAAAAACAAAAAATATAATTGAATCCCACAAATCAAGCGTACATTTCTTTCTTCTAACAATCAGTCTATCCCAAAAAGGTAACATAACTAGGAAATTAAAACTTCAAATTGGGTCTCCTTGTTCTTCCAAAAAACTGCAGAAGCTTGATTCAAAAAATTTGCAGCGAAATTTTGTGAAGATTCACAATGAAGATTTCGATATTGTTAAGGAATTTGGGAATATGGGAAAGTGATGTTAGGTACGAGCGATACAGAAGTGATGGAATAATGATTGGGGAAAATATTTCATTCGTGAACTTTACTTCTGCCATTGCAAATGAGTTAAAAGATCTGATAACAAAAGGTATGTGAACAAACAATCTTGTGATACACAGATCGTATAACTTTCTTTGTTTTTTTGAATTTGTTTTTACTATATTTTCATGATACACTGTTATTTGCAAACTTTATTCATAATTAGGTTGCATCTTATGTATTGGGTGTGGCATTGTATGTGTAAGGTGTTTAGATTTGTGTATCATTGCTTGATAATTACAAAGTATCATATACGTTTGAAATACTTCTTCGTTCTTTTAATGTATCAATGAATAGAAACAGATAATTGTGGTACATAGATGTGTTTTGTATCATTTTTTTTGTATATATCTAAAACATGTAGAACTACGGGGACAATAATATGTATGATAAACTAAGAGTATATATGATCCGTTGAGTGAGTTATAATAATGTATCTTGAAGTGTAATTTTTTTTGGAATGATACAATAAACATTAAATAGTAAATATATTTGGTACAATTGCAGCTATGTATTAGTGTGTTATGCAGTTCCAATGGAATCAGTGCCGGACAAAAGTGATTGATCAGTTCCGGAATGTGTTTTGAAAGAAGTTGTCTTGCCACCAAGATACAAAAGAATGCCTAGTAGATCAAGGAAAAAAAAGAAGAAAGATTCGGATGAAAAATTAACA
The DNA here is from genome assembly GCA_029582605.1 of Solanum gracilifrons. Lineage (NCBI taxonomy): Eukaryota > Viridiplantae > Streptophyta > Magnoliopsida > Solanales > Solanaceae > Solanum > Solanum gracilifrons. Next base: position 1,964 of record JAJOOH010000124.1, on the reverse strand, counting down.
TCAAACACGAACTGTTGTGTGCGATGTGGACAAGAAGGTCTCAATCGAAGAACTTGTACTTTCTTCCCGAAAGAAGAATCTAGATCAATACTTTTTTGGAGTACTTTGTTTTTTCAAATCTAATAATTCTCAAATTATAACATTTCTTTCCGTTGTTACAAATGTTTACATTAAAAAGTACTTTTAGCTTACTAATTTTTGATTCAATAAATTGAAATGTAACGTTTTCCAATTCTACCTATATTTTTTTATTGTTAATTTCTAATAAAGTGAATTTGTGTATTGTTTTGTGTTTGATACAAAGTTATTTTTAAAATATACATTGTATTGATTAAGTAATTAATGTATCTGTAACTGTTAATAAGTACTGAAAATACTATTATATTGCATTGATTTGTTTAACATAATGAATCTGATACTTAATTCTTTGAAATTTTTTGTATCGGATAATATAGTATCAAGGGTTGTGATATGTACCGGTCTACCGGATAAGAGTTGTGATGTGTATCGGATAAGAGACATAATATTAAAAGGTACTAAATATATTACAAATTAAGAGGATTGTAACAATTATAAATATATAGTATCACGTTTTGTGAGACACATTAATTTGTGATTTTGAAAGCATGAAAAATAATAATTGTGTATCATATACATAATATATTTTTTGACAAATTTTTATCAGCTTATAATATAATATCAATGGTAGTCATTTGTACCAAATTTATAAGAGACATAATGTTATATATTGAAAATTAACTGATTTGTATCAAGTATAAAAATATAGTATCAGGTGTTGTGATACATACAAATTTGTTATATCGAAAGTAATTGTGTATCATATACATAATAATTTTTTGGAAAATCTTGTATTCGCTAATAATATAGTATCAACTATAGTGATATGTACTATACTTATAAGAGACAAAATTTAACAATGTATTAATATATTGAAAACAAAATGAAAAGCGAAATAAACAATTTTCAACATAAAAACTTATCACATTCAGAAGTAGTATCTTCAAAAGGGAAGAAATACTCGAAAACACTAATTAATGTATCTTAAAAATAATAGATCATAGAGAACTGTTAGTGAATCGATACATAAAAATCTATTCTACATTAACAAGATCATCTTCTGTTGGTGGAGTGTAGTCACTCTTCGACCTTGTAGGATCATCATTCTCGCTAACATATCCCGTCTGGGCCTTGTTAAGACCATACTTTCATAACAGTGTTGCATATCTTGTGCGAAGATAGTCACTTCCAAAATCATTAGATGGGATGTTGATTTCATCGCTCAAAAATTCAACAAAAACAATAGAAAATATTCCGCAGTCACTAAAAAAAAGAAGAAGATACATTATAAAAACAGATCAAATGTGTAAGTCAAGAAAAATTGATTCAATAGTTACAGATTGTCGCTTTCTTGTTGCATAATATCTTGAACAAATTCGACTTCAAACGAATGTTGTAGATCCAATAGTTCAACAGACATAAATTTAAAACAAAATAAATAAATACTAAAATACATGGTTCAAAATACATATCCTAGATAGTGTAGGTTGAGATATGGCAGGTCAACCTTTCTACCTCTTTTTTTTCATTGTTTTTCAACCTTTGCTTTCGATGATGCAGGTTGATGCAGGTACATCCATTTTCACTTTTGCCTTCTCTGAACTTTGATTTGCCAATGTTAAAGGATCATGTAACCTTTTAGATCTGCTTTTTTTTGTCCATTGGAGATTATGAGAATCAAAGATTTGATTAGTATTAGGTGTAACTATTTGGGTAATTCCAATGCTAAATGAAGGAGCATCCATATGTATTAGACAAAATGATGAAACCAGAAAAAACGAAGAAGAAAATTGAAGAAGATGAAAGTACTTACTGATCTGAAATTAGTTGATTGGAGAGAAAAACCTCTTGAAATTCAAATTTTGATTAATGTGGTAACTGATTTG
>JAJOOH010000123.1:0-19294 GCA_029582605.1 Solanum gracilifrons | reverse complement strand
ATGCTACGCAACTCAGATATGAGAAAATAGTTCAAAAAAATCCACGGTACTACACAAATTAAATATGAAAAGTAGTCCGGAGAGATGCACGGTGCTACACAAATCAGATATGCAAAAAAAGGTAGTCACCGGAAGGATGGCATGGTGCTACACAAATTATATATGAAAAAGTAGTCACCAGAATGATGGCACGGTGCTACAAAAATTAAATATGAAAAAGTAGTCACCGGAATGATGGCACGGTGCTACACAAATTAGATATAAGAAAGTAGTCACCGGAATGATGGAACGGTGCTACATAAATTATATATGAAAAAGTAGTCACTGGAAAAATGGAACGGTGCTACACAATTACCAACGGATATGGGGTTGACACAAAACAGCCCTAGAAAGGCACCGAAAATTTATGCATGGTGACCTGTCTGACTAAGTTTCTTCCCTTGAACATGGGGTTCATGCATGTATCATTTGTCCTACTTTTATTAACATAATCATTGACCAGACGGGCGGCATATATGAGTAATAGCCACCCGCCGGCAGCGGAAACTCTTTGATTTTCTACCAAGATCGTAGAGGCTCTGATACCATATGAGAAATATAGGAGAAGAATATTATTGAATTGTTGTTGTCTACATTATTTCATTGAGACCCTATTTATAGACCCTAGAATACAATCCTTTACCAAGTAGGATACTATTTAGTATTCCTATTTCTATTATTATTCCTACTCTAATAGAATTGTATAAACCTATTCGTATTCTAATAGGATTGTATAAACCTATTCCTATTCTAATAGGATTGTATAAACCTATTCCTATTCTAATAGGATTGTATAAACCTATTCATAGTCTAACACTTTGAATGCCAATCTTATTGTAAAGGAACATAAGCAGAACTAAAACAATGGTTTGTTGCTACTTTGAGTATTTGCCTTTTTGCATCTCTGATCATTCTCAATGCCATCAAAATTGCCCAATAGAATAGGATATTTAACTCTCTGATTAGATTCATTTCCAAGTGATGACTTGTGTGGATAATATCAGAGCAAAAACATGCATTATTTGTAATTATATGGTGTCCACTGTGAGTACTCACTTATAAGCAAAAGCTTACTTTTTAGGTCTGTGTCTCTGTGAGTAATTTATTCAGCTTTATCGAGCTGGCTGGTAATGTATAGTAGTGTTGTACTTTCGAGTGTCCTCCCATGGGTGCATTTTTATCATACATTTGTCATCACATATATCTTTTTTTAATAAGATTATGTGGGGCAACGGGATGCATGACACCCAGGCATACGTGAACATTGGTCTATGCACTTTTTAAGGGGGACGACTTTGGTTTTTGTATGACAAGGAAATATTCTGTAATTGCAATGTTAGTATCTGGTGAAAATGGTTGTCTACTATTTATTCAGCATGCTTATGTAAACCTATGAAAGCTTTGAGTAGGAATCCTAGCTGTGTGATTTTTCAATTTCCAGTATGAGCAAGTAATTCATCCGCCAATAGGATCTTCAAGTTTCAGCAATTTGGATGAGAAAGAGACATACTGGATATAGTTATACTGGAGGCACTCAGCGTCTTTTATGAGTTTTTTTGTAAGGATGGCATGTGCAAATGGTTGCTTCATAAGTTGGCATATTCATTTAATCCCGTACTTTGACATATTCCATGTTGAGAGAGGCATTTTCGAATCATTACTTGTTCAATTGGCCGATGTTACACTGAAAAGTCAATTCCTTTTTGAGCAAGATGAGGCCAAAGGTAGGAGTTAATATTATACATGTGTTTAAAATTGGGAACGAGAATCATTCAGGCTCAGGTTTATATTACTAGCTTTGGATGCAGAGAGTTGTGTAAACAACGAGAGAATAGTGGTGTGCAAGTTCTTTGCTTCAAACTGCACAATTGAATGTGCTCCATTTGTCAACAAACTCCTTTTTGTACTATAATCCAAACAATTCATGTCGAAGTGATAGGTGCTGCTACTTCAAAGGGACGGTCGTCAAAGATGCTATCCATTGCTGGCCAGGATTTGTAGGGATGCTTTTTCTTATTGCAGCAACTGGTTACTAGTTAGCCTAATTTGCGTATTTGCTTGCTTGGAATTGCTGTTTCCAGAGCTTCTGGTCAGTCCTATAAAATGTTTGTAAATCACTGATTTTGTTGGGTTTTGTTATTGTTTTTCTTATTAAAGTGATAGATGCTGCTACTGCTGAGAGCCTATCATCAATGATTGTATCTCTTTCTCGCCAGGATTTGTATGGGCGTTTTTTTGGTTGTGCTACCAATTTGTTACTACTTGCTCTAAATTTGTATGAGACTAGTTAGTCTCAATGATTTGTATAAGCCGACCTCCACGAGGTAGGGGTAAGGTCGGTGTACACTCTACCCTCCCGAGATCCCACCACACCGATGGGATTTCACTGTGTATGTTGTTGTTGTTAGTCTAATTTGTGTATTTGCTCACTTGGAACTTCTGTTTCCAGGGCTTCAGGTAAGTCCTATGAAATGGTATGTAAAACACTTAGTATGGAGGTTTCTTTATTGTTTTACTTTAGTTTTTTGGGGAGGGGGTGAGCTGGTGGTTTCTTTATTGTTTTGGTGTCTTCCCAGTGAAGAGATAAAACTGAAGCTATTAGAGATTGCTGAGTTTGGGTGTTGTTTCAGTATGCATTTTGCACTGGTCTTGAAGTTTAACTAGTTTTTGCTGAATATTATCTTCTCTGAGCCTATTTTGCTGCAGTTACAGTTCAGAATGTTCTGCTTTGGACTGTTTTTCTTGAGCGGAGGGTCTATCGGGAATAACCTCTCTACCTCTGAGGTTGGTTAAGGTCTGTAAACGATCTATCTTTTTCAGACCCCACTTTGTAGGATTACGCTGGGTGTATTGTTGTTGTACCGAGGAATTAGAAGAGGCATATGTATTCTTCATCTTTTATATTATATGAAATTGAGCAACTTTTGCCTTTCGTTTGATTTTGATTTTGATTTTGATTTATCCATACCCTCGTTGGCAAATCGATTCATGATTTCCCTTGCCATTAACGGAGCTTCAACATGAAATGAGTTTTTTTTTCTTTTTTCAAATGACAGGGTAATAATAGACCAAGAGTTAAATGGATGGCAAGGTTGCTCAAAATTCAAATAGCGCAAGGGGAAATTTGACCTTTTCCGATGTGTATCGTACAATTGGTATTGCCAACAGATTGAATTACAAAGGACTTATTAAATCGAAATCCTCTCTAGTATGGTTTCTTTCATTCTTGTTCAAACCCGAACAAAACAATCTTCTATCAATCATACCAACATCATGACAAACAATGGATTTGCGCAACGCTCCCTAACAAAGACGATTCTGTACAAAGGGGATTCGAATTCGAGATTTCTTGGTTAAGGATGAATGAGTACTTATCACTCCACTACAAGAAAAACATGATTTCTTCGGAAATATTAAGATTTAAAAAATTATTTAATTGCACGATTTGCCCTTCAAATGACCAATAAAAAATAACCTAAACCTCAAAATTTGAACTTATAAATGTGAATTATCATTTACCAATATTCTCTCGTTTCAGTTAAATTTAAAATTAGAATTTGACAAATATTTGATAGCAATAATGCTTATTTCAACAAACTATCAAAAATGTAAAATAATACTTTAAAGAACATTTTAAACCTACTATATTGATTATTAAAGATAAAGGGTCATTTTTATCATTGTCTTCATTCAATAATAATAAATTTGAATATTTTCTCAATTTAAATTTATTTACATATTTTATATCTAGTTTAATTAAAATTAAATCATGTACTCTTTTCTTAAACCAAAATTCTCGAGTTTAAGTAATTCCGAAAATTGTTCTAATGCGGATATCGGAATTTTTTAAATTTCACATACATTATAACACTATATAACTGGAGTGAGGTTTTTGCAGTAAAGCCCTCATCCTACTCTGTGGAAATGGTTTCCTTATTACCCAATTTGTCTTCACCAATTTCTCGTCTAAGGCTGCTATGGAGACCCTCAATTCATCTCACATTCAAAGCGACAAGCAAATTGCAATTGCATAACAAAGCAGTAAAGCCTCAACTGTTCAAATCTTTTTCAGCTTATTGTTCTACTTCAGCTTCTAATGTTCAAACCCAGAATCAAATACTGGGAGAAAATGAGAATTTGGTTGTTTTAGGCATTGAAACGAGCTGTGATGATACTGCCGCCGCTGTGGTAACTTCTTTGCTAGTTTCTTTGAAATTACTTTTGTGGCGGAGCTAAGTTTGAACTCTATAGGTTTTTTAAATTTCAGGATATCGACATTAGCTATTAGTAACTTGGTTATAAATTTTAATTTTTGTTTTACATGTTTAGTGAATTTCTTAATACAAATACAGAAAGCTATTAGGTTCGGCCAAACTTGGCTTCTAGCTCCACCCCTGTTTATGGGGCTGTGCAAAGTTTCTTCTTTTATTGAGTTTAATGATATCCATTTGTAGGTTAATAGCAATGGTGAAATTCTCAGCCAAGTTATCTCTTCGCAGGTACTCTATATGTATTTAAGTAGTTATAGAAAGTCTGGAGAATTATCATTTAGTTTATATTATTATCTTGTTCTGTTAAATTAATGACTACTGATAAACTATTGGGCACTGATTATCTTGTGTGCATTACATTGTTTTAGTTGAAGGTTTGTTTACTCATTTATTTTTGCATCATTGTGTAAATAGTTGGGGTCTGTCTAGAATGACAAATGTCATGTTCCACATTGGTTGCTGGTCTGCACGATTTCTATTCATTTTCCTATTTATACATACAAAGATGCAAGTATTGTTTACCCCTAAATCAATGACTTAGGATAACAATTGAATTTGTTTTAGTGGTTCAAGGGCACACACATTATAGTGACCAAACAGTATGGTTTTGGTGCTAAATTACTTGCTAATGAGTATAATTCAAGTAACAAGGAAAATTAGTAAACAGTGAAACGAGTAAAAGAGGAAGAATCTTGTTAAGCTGCTTTCCAGTGTAATCGTCTGGCAATGTCACCGGGAAAACAAAAGCTTGAGTTACAATTCGAAGTGCAATAGAGCTATTGTGATACTCATCAGATGGGTTACAAGTGAAGGGAAGGAGTATATTTATAACCTAGCCCTAGGTTACGTCTTGAGTCTGTTCCACCCCTCATAAATGAACATTATGCAAATAGTAGAAGGAGGATATTTAATGGGGCTGTTTTGTTAATGAAATCCCCTTAGAGGTTGATGTATTCCTATGCATGGCAGAGTAGTCAGCATAATATGGGAAGTGATCCTAAGCATCGTTCTTTTATATTCTTATACTGCATAATTTGTTATCTGTTCACACCACTGTTCTTTCTTCATGTCAATTGCTCAGGGAATTTCTCAATGCTCTAAAGAATAGTAACTTCGAGAAGTTATCCAAATTATACTATTTTTGTGTGCCCACATTATGTGGTCTTTCTTCTAATCTTGAGGTTCCATATATCATCAAGGAAGAGCTGCTTGCTAGATATGGAGGAGTTGCTCCTAAGATGGCAGAGGAAGCACATGCTCTGGTGATTGATCAGGTATATGCTGTCAACCCTGAAGTACTTTGTTTCAAGAACTTGGAAACTGTTGATCACTGGTGGAAAGTGTTACGGTAGTATCAAGTGTGCGGCTTGTTTAGGTGTCATACCACGATCCTGCATGTTACTTCTTCTTTTTTCAATAAGATGATTGAGAATACATCAATTTGCAAAGTACTCAACTTCTTGCTAAACATCAGCATTATCAGGTTTTATAATGTCAATGAACTCTGATCAAGTAGTTTGTTTGATTTCACATGCTAGATGTTTCACTAAACCAATTGAACATTTCCTTTTGGCATCATGATTTTATGTCCTGTTTAGTGATGTTCTGTATTTCTGTTTGTGCAGATAAGGTTCCCTTTCGACCCTTTTGTACTACCTCACATTTCACTAGATAGCAGAAATTTGAATTGGCATCTTTTGTTTATTTTTGCAGTTTTCCTTGATATATCACAAAAGGGATTTTTAAAGTATTATTATATTCCCTGGAATTATTCCCTCTTAAGGATCTCCTCCAGGATCCAGACTATGCTTCATGGTAGTGACATGAACTTAATAGATAAGTGTTCATTAAAAACCATAGTATCAATATTTTTTTTAAGGAGATATGTCTACTGTTAAATTTTACCTAATGCTCAACTAAATGTCCCAAGGAAAAGCTTCTCTTAGATGCTGCCACCACTATCCAAGAGAAGTTCGCACGAGTTGGATAAACAGTCTCCATCCTATCCCTTACTGAGAAACTATCAGAGGCTCATTTACTCAACAATCATTTCTCATAGCCCCAAACAAAGACAGCACACAATCAAAATGCTCAACTTAATATAGGTAGTTAGGTACTGAAAAATATGATAAAAACTTTTGAAAAAACTTACCTCGGGGTCTCTCCTGTACTTGAAAGTCTCTCTCTCTCTGTATTTTTTTTCTTTTCCCCCCATATTTGATTATGATAAACTGGAAAGACGAGAGAAGTTCTGGTCTGGGCTTATTTTTGCTTTAGATTTAAAGATGTCCTCTCGTGGCTTGACTTGTTCGATCATCTTTTGCTAAGGCTAAGTTTATAAACTTCTTGGGAAATGATCAAAGAAGAATACTCCTATTATTCAGTACTCCAAAAAACACTCCCTAATGAACTGGAAAATCAGTGGGGTCTCTTCCAACAAGGAAAAACGTAATAATGTAAACTCCCTTCTTTTTCTGATATTTTATATCATGGATTAATTCAATGAATTAGAATGAATTCAACTGATTGATGATCTATATCCCTTAGAGAATAGTTACTAGATACTCTTAATCATAATTCTAATTGATAGACTATGATTCCATAATAGAAAACTTTCAAATATCTTTTCGGTTTTGTTTTTCTGAGGCTTCACATCGTTGTCTCAAGGAACAAATGTGGATATCATTCCAAAGGACCCTGCCTCAAGTTCTCTTCTTGTTACAATATGACTCATTATTCTACATCTCTCACACTTTTAAGATTGTTAGCTTCTTAATATGAATTGACACATCATATTTCTGTCATGTATTCCTGCGATCAATGTGTACTTATTCCCTTCAGGTGGTACAAGAAGCACTAGATAAAGCTAATCTGACTGAGAAGGATCTAACTGCAGTTGCTGTCACGATTGGTCCTGGTTTAAGCCTTTGTTTGCGAAGTAAGTTTTTATTCAGTCTTTGCTTTAGTAGCCTTTCTTTCTTTTGGTTTGTTTTAATTTTTCCTTCGGGAGGGCTGATCATTTTTTTCTTTCTCTTTTTCCTCTCCTCCCCGCACCAATTAATGTGCCCATTTGTTTTAGACTGAAGTGCTGTTCTTAATTCGTTAATATTTGTCAATTTCTAACATAGACTACTTATGAATCTGAAAAATTAAACATTGGGGATATTCATGTGGGACACAGATGCATTTTGGGACAACTAATGAACCTTGTGTAAGTCCTTGTACCTTATTTGTTCAATTTATGTGTAGTTGGTGTGCGGAAAGCAAGAAGTGTTGCCGGTTCTCATAATTTACCTCTTGTTGGTGTCCATCACATGGAAGCTCACACTCTGGTTGCCAGGTAGCAATATGGAGTAAAGGTTAAGTTATTCATGCTAGTAGCAAACAGTTGATTAAGATCAGTGCATACAACTAATAATTTGTTGGGAATTTGTCCAATTCCGTGGTTAGTTAAACTGTGAATTTCCCAGCTTTCAATTACTTTGTCTGGAATACTGCAAATTACAATAAAATAAAGAAAAAAATTCGGCTGAAATAATCTTGTAAGATGAATTATCTCCTCTGCGGTAACACTTTTATGTTTTACTTATTATTGATTGTTTTGCTATTTATTTGGTTGCCAAATTTTGTCAGGGAATCATATGAATAAGCAGATCATTTTTTTTCTCGTCTTCTTTGTTCTATTTCTAGGGGCACCATTAGTTTTTGTGAGATGATAACCTATGGTCTGCTTTGTAGCTATAGAGGTCCTGTCACCTTAAATATATCATGGGATATCTTTGTTTTAGAGCACTTATCTGTCTCCTTGAGAAACAAAGATTTATCAATCACAAATATTGGCTGCATGGTATGAGGTGGTAATCAAGATTTTTTTCTGTATTCTACTTCACTTTTCCCCTTTCTTTTCTTCTACTGGAACCCTTTTAAGTAGTAATTACAGATGATTTCATTGACCTTGGAGTCTTAGATATGAATAAGCTGAGAGGAGAAAATGTAGTCTCCCATGGAGTGCTCCTCAACTCCACCATTGTTTTATACATTAGCTTACAGAAAGTTGCCAAAGTGTCTAAAATTCCCGCCTATCTTATGCTTGCAGATAAGTCGAAGTTTCTATGAAAATTGTATGCTTCAAGATATTTGTAAACTCAGTGTACTGTGCCACCTGGAACTAATGTTCTCTTTTCAGGCTAGTAGACAGAGAGCTGCAGTTTCCTTTTATGGCCCTACTTGTCTCAGGTTAGATAACCTTCTACAATTTTATAGGTCTGTTTTATTTACTCTTACTGAAAATATATTGGGTCATCTTTTCCTGTGTTTTAGATATATATGGCCAAGCTATATAGTATTGTGCTAATTCTTATTGGGCCTTCTTATTGCACAGCCATCTTATGGTGCTATCTATATCAGTTCACCTTGGAACATCACTTGAATATAAAAGATCTAGGATTTGTTACTGAACGTCCCACTACCCAGAGAGTCTTGACATCTTTTGGCAGTTTAATTTGTGTCTAAAGGTCTTTCATATGCTTGTTCGGATGCTCATGATATTCATTGTTATGCTTATGAGTCCTTCGATTGTATCCTGCAAGATGAAAATCTCTCATATATACAATCAAACATCTTGTGGTTGATTCAATTCAAGTATATTATTTGTGATCTTTGTGTGTGTTTTTTCTTTTAGTTTCTTTTCCCAAGGGACCTGACTTATCTAAAAAGTTACGAAAATGAATTGTTTAACCTTTAAGCCAATGTATGCTAAATATTGGATATGTTTCTCAATTCAACAACATAAAATACAGTTTTCATAATGAAAAACAATTTGACCAGTTGTATTTTCCTGTGAATTAGATATCAATAACATACTGGATTTTCTTTCATTCATATGCTCTTTAGGAGGTCATAATCTTTTAATCCTTGCACGTGATCTTGGCGATTACATACAGCTTGGGACAACAATTGATGATGCAATTGGTGAGGCATATGACAAAACAGCAAAATGGCTTGGTCTTGATCTGAGGAAGAGTGGGGGCCCTGCTGTAGAGGAGCTAGCTCAAGAAGGAGATGCTAAGTCTGTCAAATTTAAAGTAAGTTACTTTAGAGACATTTGCACTTACATGTAATACGTCTCCGGGTTTTCTCTATTAAGGAATTTTAGAAGTGATATTGTTTGCCCAATTGACTAAAAGTTTGAATGAATTTTAGGTCCCTATGAAACAACACAAGGATTGCAACTTCTCATATGCTGGTCTGAAGACGCAAGTGAGGTTGGCAATTGAAGCAAAAAGAATGTATGTGATTCATTAGGGAATAAAAGTTATTGATCAGCTCTGCAAAGTGTTTTTCATTTTCATTTCATTTTAAACTTTACCACCAATATCGTTGCGTTGTTTTTTGTTTTTTTCGAATTATAGAAATTGATTTTCCATTCCCAATGAGGTAAAGAGTGGATTATCCAATATATGGAAACAACCTGTCTGGGTCAAAGCTCTTGTTTTTTCCTCTTTCTACAATGTTACCTTAGGATAGTGTTCTGTAAACCATGGTCCAGAAAGTACAGTAGCTTTTAGCTTTGTCTTATGATCGTAAGGTTTTATGAATCACTAGGACAACAATGTCCATCAGTTGGTTGTCATTGTCCTCGACCTCCTAGCTACTCACATTTTGTAGGTTGTATGCAGCAATGCTGAAATCTCTCTTGCTTCAGCTTCTGACGAAGAAAGACAGGCTCGGGCAGATATTGCTGCCTCCTTCCAGGTGTATAGATTTTATAGAAGATTGATCTTCTTGTAATTTGTTTATAATTAAGAAGTAGTGGTTAACAAATCAATGGATCTGTTTCCTATACCTCTTCCATATTCTTAAATCTCATTTACATTGTAATGAACGCTTCACGCAGCGAGTTGCGGTATTACATTTGGAGGAAAAGTGTGAACGGGCAATCGAGTGGGGTTTGAACATAGAGCCTTCCATAAATCATTTGGTCAGTGTTTTCTGTTTACTGCAGTTTTATATGACTAATATCTTCCTCCTTGGCTTTACTCTAATAGTCTAATGTATTAGTTTCACATGATCCTGTAAGCTTAATGTCAATTATGCTAATTGTCCAATTTACCTTTCACAGGTAGTGTCTGGAGGTGTTGCATCTAACAAGTATGTCAGAGCTCGGCTTGATGAGGTTGTGAAAAGGAAAGGGCTGAAACTTGTATGCCCCCCTCCAAGCCTTTGTACTGACAATGGTTAGACAATTCTCCTTCTTACGTTGCTTCAGTTTCATACAGGAACTTTGGATTCTTAATTTTTAAGTTTCCAAGGCTTTAGAGGAAAGGTCATGTCTCTTACTGAGTCAAGTAAATTGGCATGCACTGCCTCTAGGTTGATTGTCTCGTGGATAATTATTTAGCTCAAAAGTGCAAATGGCTTGACATTGCACTCTAATACGTTGACCTGTTCTAATAGGTGTAATGGTTGCGTGGACTGGCCTTGAGCATTTCCGACTGGGCAGATTTGATCCTCCACCTCCCGCAAATGAACCAGAAGATGCCGTGGTTAGTCTTTTTCTTCCCTTAACTCAAAACTGGCCATAATGTACTATAGTTACGTTGATTGAGTATGACGAGCCATAGATTTGTGCCTTGAAAGTTAAGTTTGCCAAAAGTCATGCGATTATTCAATCAAAATAAACGCCTACATGTTAAACTGATCTGCTATATTGAATTTCTGTAGTTCTACTTCCTGTTCCCTGAAGCCCCCTTCCCACACCCTTCTTCTTACCATGTTTAATTATGATCCATGGCTCCCTTGATCAGCTTGATTTGCGCCCAAGGTGGCCTCTCGGTGAGGAATATGCTGAAGGAAAAAGTGAAGCTCGCTCAATGAGAACAGCACGGATGCATCCATCACTTACCTCTCTCATTAAGGCATCTATCAAGCAAGAGTCACAGTCTGCAATTTAAACAACTCAAAGACTTCTCTACAACGCACATCCACAAACGTGTTGATATTTATATAAAGTGGTTTGCCTAGAATCATGATTCAAATATGTAAAATCATATTCGAAAATTGGTGAGCTGAAAGCTTGAGAGAACCATAATTCAAGAGCAATGAGCCTGTGGGGGAAAACTGTGTATTTTGATGTTATATCATATTTAATGCCTCCTGCATTTGGTAGTTTTCCATCTTGTACTTTAAAAATTCAGCAATGTTAAGGGCATTTTTATTCAATTTCACACAGTATTTTGACCCTTTTTTTTTTTGTTTTTCTAATTAAACGTGTTCAAATGATATAATCTTTATGGCCATTCGGCAGAAATTCACATTTAGAAATTAGAAGTGTTTTTATTATTTTTGGTCTATTCCTTAAAGAGTTTGGTGCAACATTTGCTATTTTATTTAAAGTTTAGTTTAGTGTCTAGCTTATTGTTTTGAGTATTTGATGGAATTTTTCTAATGTTTTTTATTAAAGTTTTAACATTCATTTGTTAATTCATTACCGATATAATATGTTTAAAGAATCATACAACATTTATAATTTAACTTGGAAATATTCGTTCCCAAGAAAAATTAACAAAGAAGTTGAAAACTTAGCTACGTTATGAGCTACAATATTAAAATTTCTAGAAATATGTACAAGCACGTCTTGCTTTAGATATGCAAATATTCTAAATATCTTCACAAGTCTACATTCATATTCCGAGTAGCCTTTATATTTTTCTTCAATTATATCTACTGCACCTTTCACACTACAGCTGAGCTTCCTACGTCCATCTTGTATCACTTTTTTCATAGCTATTCTTATTATATCATAAACTTCTCGACGAATGCATGAAGCAAAACATCCATAGTACTTGCCTTCTTTGATTCAACTTGTAATCGTGCATGACATTTAAACAAATCTTATTAAATACTTTAATTAATATTTCATAATTCTCTTGAAAATTACTATACACAAGCATTTATTCAAGAAATTCGTTATACTTGAATAAAATTTTTGCCAAGTCAATTAATTCATTATTAAAACTCCAACTCCCATATCATTATTATCAATATTGTTGATTAACTTTCTTTTTCCACAATATTCAAATCTAAACAGAGTTTATTTAAAATATTTAACAAAAATACATCTTTTTTTATTAACTTAATACTCAATAAATTAAAATTTCTAGCATATGTTTAAGAAATTACTTTGAATAAATCATGACCATTTTGTCATTTAGCTCCAATTTTGAGCGGGAAAACCCTGAAAAGATTGTGATGGAAGTTTCAAGTCTTCCGATATCGGCGTCGCTGAGAGCGAAGCTTATCTCCGGCGGCTACACTTCTATATCTTCTCTCTTTTCCGTTTCTCACTCTGATATTGCCCGAGGTATACTTCTTCTCTCTGTCAAATTTATTACTATTAATGCTCTGAATCTGTCTTTGAATTGATTAGCAATCGGTTTATAAGTTAGCTAGTTTATTTGTTTTCGCGTTGTGAAATATATGTAGAGAAAGAGAGGCGCTTTGAATTGGGCTCTTACCAGTGGAATTGGGGAGAATCTAGTTTTCATTTGTTGAATTAATGTTTAATTTGATCGATAGTTAAGGTGCCGGACTCAGATTTTGAGCTCCAAGTTGTATGATGCTTGAAAGGTTTTAATAATCTTCTGCTGGAAATATGATATTCTTTTTACTAGGAAAGGTTAACTGAATTAAGGAGAGGCAGAGCCAGGATTTCTAGTTTATGGCTTCTGGACCACAATTGGCGGAATTCTTCTGGAATCTGATAATTTTTGTAATGGTTGGTGAATTATAGCGTTGATAACTTGTTTTCTGATTTGTATACGCACAACAAGGTCAAGTAATATGTATTTTGATTCAGTTCCTTGATCTTTTTTGGTGCTTAGAATTTGAAATTTTATATACTGCTCCTCTGTTCTGTAATTTTAGTCCGATGGTGGAGCTGGGATCAGTGGATTTTGTTATACAAAATTGGAAAAAGTGAAATGAGTTTTGATTGAAAAAGGAATTTCGAGAAATGTTCTAATTGTTTTCGAAAAACTGGAAATATTGAAGATCATTTCATCGTTTTTTGAAACAAACACCACCTTAATACTAGTTAGAAATTTGTTGATTGAAAGAATTTGGAAATGGAGTCCGGAGATTGAACGAGATGATGCTAGATTTCCTATAATACTGGAGTTTTTAGGGAAATTTGTTGGTTTATTTGGCTTGAGTCCTTGTTTGAGCTTATTTGATCATTCATCATGTAGGATTGAGTTGGTGTTTTCATCAATATAGAGTCAGTCTTGATCTTCACTCTCCTAACTCACTTTAAATTTGTTATATAATCATGGGATGTACAAATTTGGTTGAGTTAAGAGAAGGACCAAGAGCCCTTTATATAGCTTCTAAAGTGTCTCTTTTTTACGGTAAGAGTCGCCATAAATAAAGACTATTAATCCTTCCTCTACATTCAAATATGTAAATGTGTGATGTATGTTTCTTCTAAGTGTATGTATTTAATATATAGACATTCATATCCACGAGTTTATCTAAGTATTGTTATACCATTAGTTCTCTATATACATTGCATGTGCATTAATCTCCTATAAAAGTCCAAGTACATGTGTAGGAGATATGCATGCATTCATATAGTGAGTCTTAACTGTCGAATTTTGCTAACAGATAATCAGAAGATTTTCGAAGTAGTTGCATTAAGCTTACAGTGTTTTCTCGACATTTGAGGAGGAGGGTCTTAGATCTGGTTCCTGATGAGACTTGTGCTAATAAAACTAATGCTCTATGTTGAATAATCTTTACTGTTACGCAACTCTGCTTTCCGTTTGTGTCCAGTATTACTCATTTGTCAGTTTAGTTCCAGTATTATAAGAATCTAGCATCAT
The DNA here is from genome assembly GCA_029582605.1 of Solanum gracilifrons. NCBI lineage: Eukaryota > Viridiplantae > Streptophyta > Magnoliopsida > Solanales > Solanaceae > Solanum > Solanum gracilifrons. The sequence goes on along the minus strand of JAJOOH010000123.1, from coordinate 5,103 downwards.
CCTTCAACTCATTCAATCTCCAGACTCCATTTCCAAATTCTTCAATCAACACATTTCTAACTAGTATTAAGGTGGTGTTTGTTTCAAAAAATAATGAAATGATCTTTAATTTTTCCAGTTTTTCGAAATCAATTAGAAGTTTTCTCGAAATTCTTTTTTCAATCAAACCTCATTTCACATTTTTCCAATTTTTGTAAAACAAAAGCTATTGTTCTCAGCTCCGCCATTGAAGCTAAAATTAAAGAACAAAAAGATTTCAAATTCTAAGCATCAAAAAGATCAAGGAATTGAATCAAGATACATATTACTTGATCTTCTTGTATGTATACGAATCAGAAAACAAGTTATCGACCCTGTAATTCGCTGATCATTACGAAATTATCAGATTCCAGAAGAGTCCCGCCAATTGTGGTCCAGAAGCCATAAACTAAAAATCCTGGCTCCGCCTCTCCTTAATTCAATTAACCTTTCCTAGTGAAAGGAATAACATATTTCCAACAGAAGATTATTAAAACCTTTCAAGCATCAACTTGGAGCTCAAAATTTGAGTCCGGCACCTTAACTGGTGATCAAATTAAACATTATTTCAACATATGAAAACTAGATTCTCCCTAATTCCACTTGTAAGAACCCAATTCACCTCAGTGTCAGGTGTCCATCAAATACAGTGGGGACGGATTGGAGTGTATTATTGTCAGATGGAGGTGTCTAGATGTGCATGCAAAGTTGGAGGGATTACTTGACAGTTGAGGCCAAGTTTTGAGTGTCGGTTTATGTATTATGCCTTTATCACACTTGCAAAGTTGGAGGGATTACTTGACAGTTGGAGTGTCGGTTTATGTATTATGCCTTAAACACATGCAAAGTTTGAGACAAAGTTACTGGATTCTGCTGAACCCGCATCTACCATTATCGCTCTGCTGCTGGATGTAAGGGGAACTCATTTTTTAGGAGAATTAGGAATAGAATAAGCTTGAAGCTACAACAAAGAGAAGCTTAAATTTGCATGACTTTCATTTTCTTTCAGTTATAGTTTTTTGATTAAGTGTGATGGACACTAAAACAGATTAAGTTTTGTTTAACGAGTGACATCAATGTTATTCCTAATTAGTGTTTTTATGCATATGTAGAATATTTCATTGTTTTTACTTTATCTGTTATAGATCTAAAGATTTCAGAAAATGAGGCGCTCGAGATTTTGAGAGTTGCATCACAAAGGAGGGGATCGGAAAGATCTAATGGAACTAGCTCTATTGTCAATGGTATGTTATTACTACTATTCTCTCTCCTTTTGAAAACTTGATGTTTTGTCCATTAGAAGTCATCTAGGTAATACTTACAGTAATTTACAATTATGAGGTCATTTGTTCAATGATTAAGTTTGTTTCAGTGTGACTTGTTGACAGTAGCATGTAGTGTCATTTTTTCTGCTTTGATTATTTGGCAAATAGGAAGCATATTTAGTTATGTGTATCTTGGGTATAGGAGCACAGAGTGCCTGGGAAATGCTAAACGAGGAGAAATCGCTTGGACGTATCACAACATCCTGTTCAGAGTTGGACGACATCTTGGGTGGGGGTATAAGTTGCAGAGAGGTTACTGAAATTGGTTAGTGTTTTAACCTCTACATATGCTTGCCCATTACTAACATATCATAAGGTGTTCACTCTTGCTTATTGGCATTTCTAAGACGACATGTTTGCAGTTCTTGTCAAGTGAAGGTAAATTATTTTCTGATTGTTTCAGGTGGGGTGCCAGGAATTGGTAAAACGCAACTTGGGTAATTGTTGCCATATGTACTTCCTGTGTATTAGAAATAGCTTCATTTTTGTTTCTAGTGGTTAAGACGCTACAAAATTCAGGATACAACTTGCAGTGAACGTTCAAATTCCCATGGATTATGGCGGTCTCCAAGGCAAGGCAGTATATATAGGTACGTGCTGATAGAGTTGTCTTTTTCTTCACATCTTACATCAATAATAGCTAGTCTCTTTCTAAAATCAGCGAAGCACTTAGCGTTATATGCACTTTGTAGATACAGAAGGAAGCTTCATGGTGGAGCGTGCTTTACAAATTGCTGAAGCTTGTTTGGAAGATATGCGCGAATATCATGGATTTTTAAAGAGGGATTTACAAGCTTGTCAAGTTAACATGCAGCCAAAGGATTTCCTTGAGAATATATTCTATTTTCGCGTTTGTAGTTACACTGAGCAAATTGCTGTTGTAAATTACTTGGAAAAGTTCATCTCAGAGCATAAAGATGTGGGTAGAGTAACTCTTTCTTTTTAATTATTCATCTCCATTACTAAAATATGTAATATCTTAAATTTCAATCTTAATAGGTTAAGGTTGTTATTATTGATAGCATTACATTCCATTTCCGTCAAGATTTTGATGACATGGCCCTTAGAACCAGACTACTGGGTGGAATGGCTTTAAAGTTGATGAAGCTTGCAAAGAAATATACTTTGGCAGTAAGGATGACTTCGTTCCTACTTGATTATCTTCTGCACACAATTTGATAGTTTTATTTGCTATTATGTCAATTTATTAACATATGATTTATTTGTGTAGGTCATCCTCTTGAATCAAGTAACCACCAAGTATACAGACGGCCAATATCAATTAACTCTTGCATTAGGTAATTACAAAGCCTCCTTTTGTAATGATATAACTTGGTACAACACATACCTGCTATGTTTCTGATTTTGACCCCGAACCCACCACATTCCCAAAGAAAATTGTTCTCTTTTGCTGATGTGGGAAAGCAAAGGTGGTGATCTTACTGTATTGAGCATCTATGTTGCTCGGACTCTTCAAAACTGTCATCGGGTGTGCATTTTTTATGGATCCAACACGGGTGTGGCAACATTTTTAGAGAGTCCAAGCAACTTAGTTGAACATTGTACCTATTAGCTTATTAACAAGTCTTGCTTAAACAGGAGATAGCTGGTCACATGCTTGCACTAACCGGGTGATTCTATACTGGAATGGTAACGAAAGGTATGCATACATTGACAAGTCGCCTTCTGTTCGATCAGCAGCTGCTGCATATTCCGTAACAGGCAGAGGGATTCGGAGCTCTGTTTCAAACTGTAAACGAGTCAAGATGATGTAAGTTCTTGGTTTAAATTTTAAAGATAAATGAGTGGAACTTCTTTCTATCTTTCTCCAGGGTGAGAAACTGAGCTTTACATGAAGTGACATGATCTTGTAAATACTGTGCTTAGTCATGAGTCTCTGTTGTATGAGAAAATAAATTATTTGTGTAGCATCTTATTTTACATACAAGTTAACAAAAGATTCTACTCGTTAAAGTTTCTCATTTCAACTGAGAGCAACTCTTACTCATTTGGTTTGGTTTGGTTTGGAACAAGTTATCTCGGGATTAATTATTTCAATTTCTAGGTTTGTTATCTTACCATATTGAGGGACAAAAACAACACTTTAATGTGGAGATAACTAATTTCGGAATAAGTTATCCCGCAATTTTATCTCAATTAAATGTGGAATAAACTCTTTCTAAAATTAATCTCGATATTAATTATCTCTTATCTTTCTTACCAAACGATTTTAATGAGTGCAACTAATAAAGAGAAAGTATAATCAATAGACTTGCTAAAATGATACTAGTAACAATTATAAGTAACTTAGAAGACATTATATACTTTAAACTCACTTTACTTTGATCTTTAATGACTACGGTTAACTTTTTTAGTTTGGTATAAACACTCGATGTATGTATGTATTTACTCGGAAAAAAATGGCAGGGTAAACCTTAACTATAAACTGAAATTATTTTATGGGAAGAGGCAAAAAAACAATTTTATAAAATAATGTCAGAAGTGGGATTTGAACCCACGCCCTCTTACGAAGACCAGAACTTGAGTCTGGCGCCTTAGACCACTCGGCCATCCTGACTTGGTATGCTTTTACTTTCATTCTCTAATAATATATCTGCCTTTTGAATTCAAACATACAAAACTAAGTAATATTCTTTAAGAAAAATTCATAATTAATGGAATAAAAGGAGACAGAGTAATCGAATCAAAAAGCTTTGTTGAATCATCTACGGAATTCATCATTATTTTTTTTAATATAGGTCAAAATTACCTCTGAACTATACAAAATAGATCACTTATATCTTCCATTATACTTTGAGATAAAAAAAATACGCCTGCAGACCACAAATATCTTCAAGAGTAAACCGTAGTGACGTGGCACTACATGACACTAATTCTACCACCTAAGTTTGTCAACTAAAATATCCTAACCCATTCTTATTTGACCTAAATACCGTCATAAAATATATATTTTTGATAGAAAATGTTTTGTCCTAAAAAGGAACCTTACAGAATAAAAATTTGAATATAATTAAATTTTAATACTAATATCGAATATCTAGTGAAAAGTCAAATAAGGCACAAGCCAACAGAAAAAGAAAAAAACAAGAGTGGTTATAATAACTAGGTGAAGAGCAAGTTAAGTTGTATTTTTTTTGTTTTTTTTCTTCTCCAAGTTAAGCTGTATTGGGTGCTGCTATTTTTAGTGCCAATTGGTCTTTTGGCCTTGTAATTGCCGCCTGCTAAAAATGACCAATCTGCTCTTGCGTGCGTTAATAACGATTTAGAGATAAGTTATACATATATTAAATTTTGAGAATTATACATAAATAAAATTATACTTCATAGTTTAAGAGTAAATTATTTATTTATATAATTAATATGATATTTAATTTATAATTTAAAAATTGATATAACTAATATATATATAAATTATGAGACGATCTATATAACTAATTTGTAAGCAATCCTTATATTATTAATATTAGTATAATTCTAATCATCTATCGACGTGTTTAATTCTACCAAATGTTCCTTTCTTAATTTATTTATTTATAGATTATTCATGTATTCAAAATAAACTTCAAATTTAAAATAAAAAACGGCAAGAAATGTATGAATCTTTTTGAATAGATAAGGGTATTAACTTCTTTTGTTTCTTTCTCCATTCAAAGAAGCAATGACATTATATTAAAGGGAAAAGGCATAAATTGCCTCTTAAACTTGTCTCGAAAAGTCAGTTACACATTTAAACTATTGT
>JAJOOH010000121.1:0-16922 GCA_029582605.1 Solanum gracilifrons | reverse complement strand
CAAAATTATGCATCTACTTATCGTATTTTTACCCCTGCTCGGTAGTTTTGTAGCAGGTTGTTTCGGCGGAAAGGATAGGAAAAAGCTCTATACGATACGCGAGTTGTTGGTGGAATACGAGTAAGGACTTTGTTTGCCCAAGTCCCTTGCTTGAAGGACTATCGCACTTTCAGTGGTACTGAGACTGTCCCCACCACTACCCTTTATCAAGCTGGTTTACAAGAGTTCTGGCTTTCCCAACTGCCCTCCCTGACATTGCCTTTGCATCGCAAGGAGGAAGAAGGGTCTATGCCGAAAGTGCCTTTCTCGTTGGGCGAGCGCATCCGATTCTAAAGTCCTTTCTTATTCTTAAACCACTTCCCGTTCAGTTGCTGAAAGATAGAGATCAGGCTTTCTAAATGAGATTGAGTTCCACGAATATGAATTTATGGATTTGAATACTTCTAACACTGAATTTTTATTTGTAAATTCAACTTGACTTGTACCTGGAACAGAGAAAAAGGGTATCCAATTGAACCACAAGAGTCGATATTCTGAAGCTGGCAAGCAGGATCCAACCTCAGAAATGGGGTTTCGCTTGACGGGGATCACTCTCTAGGTTTAGGAATCCGTAATTCTTCAAGAAGACCAATCACATTAAACATTTTCAATAAAAAGAATATATTTTAATTTTAGATTTCAAAACTCAATCCAAGTTCTTCAATAAAATTCAAAACTTCAGTTGGTATCGAGAGTGTTTTCCAATGAAAAGTGGTTCAAACAAAGTCACTAACCAATTCTCAATTAAAGCCCACAATTAAATCTCGAATTTACCTATTTATTTTACAAAGATAAATTTATAACTGAAAAATTTAGAACATGAATATTTTTTAATGAAAGGAGGAAGAAACCTCATACACAAATCACCTAGCTATGTTGTAATTAAAGAAATGTTTAATGAATAACTAAGCAAACCCTAATCCAAGCTAACATGAGTATTTCATGCTCTAAGAAAATATCTCCATCATTCATCAAATCGATCGTTCCAAGGAAACAAGGGAATTTATGCTAAGCCTAGAAAAAGAACAAAAATCTTAAACACTCCTAAGTTATGCATGTATGTACATTTCGTCTTCTTTTTTATTTATCTTGGTTTACTTGAAAGCTTGATTTTTATGACTTCTTTAAAATAACATTGATTTACTATCAAAGTGAAAACCTTCCTTAGTATGAGCTAGTGCAAATACTAAAATTTTCACTTATGTTTATATATTTTCTTGAAATTGTTTTGTTTTTTTTTATAAAAAATTGTGTATATATAAACTAAGGACTTTTATTCTCTCAATAAATATTTAAACAACTCTTGTTATCAGCTTTTAAAAGAACTATGAGAAAAAATGATTTTAATTAAAAATATCATAAATATCCCATCAAACCTTAAACATTACAACATCAAAAAGTGCACTAGACAATACTGAAAATATACCTAAATTGTTTAGGATAAATTCAAGAAACTATTTATTTTATAAAGGCGTGCTTTTGTTATTTTCTCATAACCCACTACAACAAATAAAGGAGTTCAGTAGCAATTATTTAGCGATAATTAGTAGTATAATTGTCTCTCTATTATATTTAGAAGAAATAATAAATATGGATTGTTATAACTAGCACTCTCTATATATAAATGTCTCTAAAGATTTTAGTGAATCTGAATGCAATGACATTAACTAATTGATGCTAAATATTTTTGTGGCAATAAACATTGTCTTTAAAAGAAAAATCTACTTACACTAATTGTATCTTTTATCATAGTAACCCCCTCCCTTTTATTTTATTTTTTATCAAAGTAAATGACTCAAATCGTTATTATTGAATGTGACCAGATTTATCAGGTGATGAAATTGATTTTACAGCTATTAAAGCACTTGAGAGTGGAGTTGTTTTCTTCATACTGAAGCCCATACCACAAGATGACATACATTATTTATGGGAATATGCAACATTGCGAAAGAAGAAGCATATAGGTAAACGAGTTGCTAAGAGGGACAAGTCCGCGAAAATATGATGAGACTAAAAATAAATATAGTTTAGTTCCACCAACAAAGAAGAGTAGGATTGTTTGGACAGATTCCCTTCATGAAATTTTTTTGTAAGCCATTACAACACTTGGCATGAGTAAGTTTTCCCCAACATATATAGCGTAAAATATGATATCATTCAAAGATTATCTACATGTATGTCACCTTAAAATATTTGATTTTATTTATGATTTTTTATTGCAGGAGCTTATCCAAAGAAAATTGTTGAACTGATGGATGTTCCTGAATTGACTAGTAGACATGTCTCATATCATTTGAAGGTTTACTACTTTTAACTCAATATATGCTTAATCTACGGAATAAATTTTATCTATAGAAGATTAAATATTATTTTTAGATGAAAAGAGAAAAAAAAATGCTAATTGAGTATAGAGTTAATGGTGTTCTATCATTAAATAAATGAGCATAATGAGAAAGTTTCCTTTTATTTATAATAATTAAAACCATAATATTTGTTACACACAAGTGAAAATAAAATTGATTCATAACTTTTTTATCATATATTTTAAAGTCGGTAATATAAAATAGAGTTAATAAAAATAAAAGTCTATTTATAATATATTTTTAAAAGATTATTTATCTATATAGTAAAAGAATTTTAAATAATAATGTAGAAAACATTTCATCAATGACAATAAGAAAATAATTTATATAATAGATAACATACAATGAGAAAAAGTGATATTTAAATATACACATAAGCATGCATGCATGCACATACATACATAAATATAGTAAAAAAAAAAAATTGACCATGAAACTGAGATGATATAATTAAAATATTATTGATCTAATGTATGATCAATTAATAATTTTTTTGATATTGACTGATACCAAAAACTAAACTAAGAATTGTTTTCTTCTCATTTTTGATTTTCTACAATGTATAAGTTTGTGCACTAAAATGTACACTAAAAATCATCAAATAAATCATTTAGAAAAAAAACAATTTTTAAAAACTTAAATAATACTAGTAAAAAAATAAGAACAGATAAAAAAAGAAGAGGTATGTATCGTATTAGAAGATTGAACATTCAATAGTCTTCCAAAAACAGTGGTATTAAGTTCGACTGAATGTGGTGTATTATAAAGATTTTCCAACATAGGAAAGTTATCTAATGTAATACTTTTCCTTCCTTCTCTAGTACATTCAAAACTCTTTGGTAAAGGGCATAACTCCACAAAAGTCTCTTCAAATCCAATATAACGAGGTTCTTGATTGTTATTGTAACTCAATGTATTATCCAAATCCTTATCCCTTTTATCAGAGTGTAAGTCTTGATGATCAACCTTTATATCATAGTCAATAGGGCTTAAATTTCCTATCATAAGTTGTGTAGTTGAAGTTGGAATATTGTCATCTGCTTTTCTTGTGGACAATTGATTAGCATTATCAGATGTGATTTTTCTCAAATAAAAAATCAACTCTAGATCAGTATCTTTTTCCAAGCTCATACGATATTTCTGCAAAGTTTGCGAACATGAGTTCGAATACTATGTTCTGATAATAAAGAAAAATAGTGATGCAACAGTTTGCTTTAAGTAATTTTTCATAGAAAGGTCATTTAACTTCTAATATTTGTTCTATCATAGAGTTTCTAACATAAGCATGAATTAAGATAAATATTAACTTTCAAGTTTGATGATTTTTAATTAAAAATAATACTCAATATCTCATATAGGAATGCTTGAGTTCCATTTAAGAAAAATTGTAATATTTTAATGGATTAAAATCATTCACACTTCAAGATCTTATTTAAAAATTAAAAATTATACTTAACTCTGACTAATAGATATTTTTACTCCCCCCCTCCCTACTCCACGACCTTATTCCATGTCATGTCTATTTTATCCTTGCCATTTTAGTCATTCATTTATGTAACTTTTTTTTTATATTATATCTAATATTTTATATTTCTAAACTTGGTATTTCACTAATAGATAATTTTACATTTTATAAGAATTTTATATGAATTCATTATTATAAGTAGAGTAATCTTTCAATTAAATTGTTATAAAATCTAACACAATTTCTTGATGAATTTACTTTAGATTTTATGCATTAAGTATATGTATATATTTAGAGTAAACTAGCCAAATAACAAAATGTAGATTATATATTACAAGACGTAACAGTATTTTCAAGTTTTTCATACATAGCAGTAGAATTCTAACACTATCTAACAATTACTATTAAACGTATCTATTTAAAAAATATATATATTAAATTATTTATTTTTAAATAAACACAAGAAAAAAAAAACTAGCATCGTGCTTCCATAAATATAGGTTATGGGAAACTGAATCGTGCATCTATAAATATAGTTTTTGTGTAACTGACCTATATTCTCCTTTCATTTCTGCATCTTTTATTCTTTCTTGAGGTTTTATTTTCAATATCATATTTTAATCATGGAAAATAATAACATTTGCTCAATATTGATTCATCATGGAGGTCGATGGGATGCGACAGGTTTGTTTTTAATGTATTATTATGGGTTTTTTTTACGTTTTGTGATTTTATTTTTTATTTTTTACTTGTTTTTATGAGGTACTATTTTTTGTTTGTACATAAGCGCATCTAAAGATATCAAAGTACTATATTGATATATTTGTAGATAGTTTTTTTGTATAAATATTGAATTTAGTTATGTGATCTGATTTAACTGCATTAAGGTATAATAGCATTCTTGACGTTTTATTTTCGTTTTATTACTTGTTTATTTGATGTGCTATTTTTTTTATTTTTAAGTAAGCGCATCTAAAAAACATTAAAGTATTATATTGATATATTTGTAGGTATCGTTTAATGCAAATAAAACTCTACATTTATTGAAAAAATATGTTATCATATTTAACTGATTTAGTGTATAATATTCATATAAAGTAAGCTTTTATCATGTCATTTATGTTCAAGTATATTTTTAGTATAAATTTTGGTTTTGTGCTATTTGTATACTTATGATCGTATATTGATAATTTTTTATGGTGTATAATGAGCTATATAATTTTACAAAGCTATTTAATGTAAAAAAAATATTTAATTATATAATTTTGGTATAAAATTGGTATGAAATTTGAATTGGAGTAATATTTGAGGTGCTAAAGTTTATGTCTTAAAATTATACGTATTAACTGATTTGGAATTTTTTTCTTCTAATAAACTTTAACAGTGTTTTGTGATGTATATTTTTTTTGGTGATTAACGTACTTGACAACCACATTACATTAAAATTTCATTCATTCTCAGGTAGATATGTTGAGTACCATTTAGAAGGAGTTATATATAATTCAGACACGAAATACATTGGGTTGGTTGCTGCTATAGCAGATCAACTCGGTATAGACACAACAGTTGATGAGTTGAATATTATGTACTTGGTAAGCGACAGAAGTCCACCTATGTCAATACACAATAATATGGGTGGGCATGTTTATCTCGACCAACGGAGGGTAAATGTCGATATTTTTAGTAAGTATCCATTGTGTATAACTCTTAAAAAAAGGGCAATGGTTGAAGATGAATATGGTCCTATTATTGAACGCACAAATAATGTTGTTGGTGAAATCAGCGGTGTTCCAAATTTATATTCAAATAATTCAGTGCGTTTGATTGGGATGAATCTTATTGAATATATTGATACTGTGGATGACGAAGAAAATGATATCATTAGTGATGCTTCAGATCTTTCTGTGGATGTGAAACAAGTTTACAAAGATAAAAGTGTACTAGTAGAAGTGATGAAGCATTACGCATTTGTCAATAAGTTTACATTCAATGTTAAGAGATCCAGCTCAACTTGGTAATTATTTTAATGTTCTCTTGCAGGTATTATCATATTTTTTTGATGTTTGAATACTAACTTCAAAATTCACTTGTTCTCTTGCAGCTATTATCTTGTTTGTCCGTCAAAAAATTGTACTTGGTTCTTGAAATCATCAAGTCTCAATTAGTCTGGACTTTTCAAGATAAGAAAATATTGTGGTACTCACACATGTTCTGTTCGAGAGAGAATATACGCAAGGCACCAAGGAATTACTGATGTGGTCGCTATTCTGGTCTTGGATAAGTTTATTGATACAAAAAAATATATACACCAAGAGATATTGCTGATGACATGCTGAAACTTCATGGTGTTACATTGAGTTACATGCAAGCCTAGCGATCAAAGGAAAAAGCAGTAAAGATGTTGCGAGGAGATCCAACGGAATTATATGCAAGAATACCAGCTTACTTTTACATTTTGGATAAGCATTATCCTGGTTCAGTTCTAAGTTTAGAGAAAATTGAAGACAATAGATTTATATTTGCATTTGTTGCTTTAGAGGCATCAATCAGAGGATGGAAATATTGCAGGCATGTAGTAGTTGTTGATGGAGCACATCTGAAGTGTTCTTATGGTGGTACCATTCTTATTGCAAGCACGTTGGATCCAGGAGGTATGTCTACATATTTTACTAGTATTTATAAAACCTTTTAACTTATATTGTTAATGAATCCTTTAATATTTAATTATAAAATTCAATGTTTATTAAAATCTTCGTTTTAAGTATTAAATGTGTATAAATTTGGTATGCAAACAGGTCATATTCTCCCATTGGCATATGCTATCGTTGATTCTGAAAATGATGCTCGTGGACATAGTTTTTTGAAAAGTTTAGAATGCATTTGGAGAAAGACAAAATATGTTCTTTGTTTCAGATAGGCATGAGAGTATATGGAAATGTATATCAAGAGTATATCCTGGTCTGCCTCATTATGCATGCATTTGGCATTTATGGTGCAATGTTATCAAAAAATTTCACAAGAATGTTGAGGATTTGAAAAAGCTTTTCTTTGCAATGGCGAAGGCATACACACTTCAACAATTTGAAGAATTGATGAAAAAGGTGGACGAAATCGATAAGAAGATAAGAAAATATTTATTTGGAATAGGATATCATAAATGGACAAGGACACATGCAACTGTTAATCATACATGGGTAATGACCTCAAACATAGCAGAATCAATAAACAACGCCAATCGATTAGCACGAAAACTTCTAGTAGTGTCATTGTTGAATTTTATGAGAATAACAATTCAATCTTGGAATGCTAAACATAGCGAAGAGGTTGGGCATACCAAAACTGATCTTACTGAACCATACAATAAAATACTTGAAGATAACCGTGAGATATCTCACCGTATGACAGTAAGTTTCTAATTCTTTGTACATTTGCAATGTTAATTTTTGAATATTTTTGTAACTAAGCAAATTCTGAATGTCTTTTGATAATTTTGATACATGAAAATTCTTTTAGGTAAGCCCATCAACACAATTCCTACATACAATAACTGATGGAGCAAGACGTTTCACAGTGTGTCTACGAAGTAGAAAATGTAGTTGTGGACGTTTTCAACTGGATGAGATACCATGTGGTCATGCTATGGCTGCAATTGCACACAGAAATAAACATGGAGAGGACTGTTGTTCTGAGTTCTACAGCAATAAAAATTTCCAAGACGTGTATGCAATTCCAGTTGAACCTCTTCCATGTGAGAGTACATGGGAAATACCATCTCATGTGCTTGATAAAAAATTATTACCACCAGATTATAAGAGAGGGCCAGGGAGACCACCAATGGAACGCAAGAAGTGATATAGCGCAGGAAAATTCAAGAGGGCCAAGGTAACGTGCAACATATGTCGTCGCGAGGGGCACAATAGGACGACGTGTGGTAGATATCCACCAGATGCATAGTCTATGATCATATGTTTGTGATTGTTCTATTTATTTCTTTGTTTACAAACAGTTGAAATATTTTTTGTTATTTCTAGGTGATTCATCTATGTTATTAGTATGTTTTAAGGATTCTATTTAAGTTTATGAAATGCAATTTAGTCAAAAATATTATAATTATATATTTTTTGGTATTGTGACATAAATTTTAAAGACTCAATACCTGCATCTGAAATGTTCATTCCAAAATTGTCAACTCCTTCATTTTGTACTGCATCTAAATTTAAAGATGGAACAAATAATTTGGGAATGATCTGTAGATCCCTATAAAATCATACAAGTCATATTAGAAATTATAATGAGTATACAACAGTTATTATAACTGATTTTTGAGAATAATCACTTTGTATAATTTTGATATATAAAGTGATTATAATTGAGGATCCAAGTTTCTATATAAAATATAAAGACTCAATACGTCTATCTAGTGAATTCTTACTAACATAATCAACTCCTTGATTTTGTGTTTATTTAAGTGAAACAAGTATTTTAAGAATATTTAATTGTTCGCATAAACCGCATATTAAGCAGCATTGAGAGATAAGCATTAAATATGATAATTATAAGCAACTTGATTGAATCATCAAAAAAAGCTTTCAAAACTTTCGTATGATCATCATCCTTTGTGTTTAAATCTTTCAATTCTTCGCATGATCATCAATCTTTCAATACAAACTATATTACATAGTGTAACTATTTTTATGTATAATAGTTGTATAACCACGGAATGACTGCTTTAATTAATAATATTGCTATACAGAATCGTTACAAAATCATTTGTACACTAGTGAGTATATATCAAATATAAATTCACAATCCACAACTAAAAATATACATACTAATAGTTTTCATCAAAACTGCCAGAAATCAAGTTCACAATCACCAACTAAAAAAAACATTTACCGTCTTCATCCAGAAATATTCAAAAACAAAAAGATAAGGCGATAATCCTTTAAAATGAAAAAACTTAAATAAATGCCATAATCCAGCATATTTATTTGTAGACTCTTGGTCTAAGATTTGGCATCTGAAACTTCTGACAATCCCTAACAATATCTCTGTTAATACTTGGTTCACCCAATTTGCTTGTAAATTTGCCACTCACCTCACCTTCACTTATAGCACCTTCACTAAGTTTTGATGTTGCATATTCCCAAAGTAATGCACCATATCTCTTACGGTGAAGTTTTGGCATGAAACATTGACTTGGAATTTCAAAACCTCCATGTGTAATAAGTTCAGCAAATACGCATGCATAAAGTCCACTATCACTGAAAACATTGAAAATCTTAAAACTGGAAGATAAAAAATTAAGCTTATGAACTAGAAACATCAAATATTATTTATAAAATAAACAGGAGGCACTGGCAGGTCGGAATTGAATCTTTTAAACCTAAACTAATACATAAAATTGAGCACAGTCCACCTATGGCTATCAGCTTCACTTCTTTTTAACAAGTCTATTATCATAAATGGTAAGCTCTATTTAATAATCTAATTCTTCAAAATAATTGATATTATCATAGAACGTATTCAAAATTCCATTTTCAGTACACTAAATTCATAATTTTAATTATCTACTTCATTTTGGACCTACTAAGTTTAGTGCCGTAATGATGAAATAAAAAGGTGACAGCTAAAAGTTTTGATAGAAGAAAGAATGGATTCCTTAGATAGTAGGTCAGAAGTATGAAGTGTGTAAGCAAAGCGAGTTGAAAACAGAATTGTCATCGAGGAGGCAGGCAGACTACGCCAGAAACAACCGCGATAACTTCTCACAGACGTTGCATAAATAGACTTGAACACAATACTGCAAATGTGTTCTACACATAATAACATTCTATTACTTGGTCTAACATTTATAATCGACACCAACTCCATCCTCATTTGCAACACAACACTACATGACATTATTTATTAACGGATTATGAAGGCAATTTAGTTACACAAGCAAATTCAAAAAGGGATTCACTTACTTTGAATCAGGATGTTGTTGTGGGATGTTCCTTTGCATCTTATATTCAAGCGGTTCCATTTCTGACTTGTCAAAATAAGCAGGTTCCATATGCCATTGAATATCTGAACGTTTACCATAATAGCCTATGCTACTAAAGAACAACGGTATCATTCTTGCAATAGACTCAACAGCCTGTTTTACCATTTTAGTGTGATTTTCATCACCCATCTTTGAATCATAAACGTACAAACACCTGTGTTTTATGCGAAAAACTACAAGAATCCAATGAAAACACTCACTAACATTCACAGGGATGATGATGTTATCAACTCTATCCCAAGGGATATTGGCAATCAAATTGTAACCCCGCATATATTGACCAACACAATGGTTAGGAGATATTGAACTCATATCACAATTTGATTCTTCCCACAATATTTCAGCTCCCAACAACCACGACATAAAAACAGAGTCTGTGGTGACATATCTAGTACGAATGTTTGTAGAGTGTTTAGCCTTTTTCCGTAAATAGTACATAATGACATCAACATGCTGTTTCAATATAAACAATCAGTAAATAATAACATCAAAATGATAAAACAGGATTAAAAAATTACATATTGATTGCATACAATATGATTAACTGTAGTTTATAAATATACATATTAATTGCATACAATATGATTAACATTTTGTTTTTAAAATATTGTGATTTCAAAAACACAATAACTGTATATAATAGATATATAATAAGATTTCTACATTTTTTTTGAATTATATACTCATCGGTCACATACATATAAATTAAATAAATGACATTAATATGTGAATCTGGAAATTCTTCTATGGACAACGTCATATTAATATAATACATGAAGAAGATAAAATTTTGAAACATACCTCATCTTCCCAAGGTCTTCCATCATGAACCATTATGTGGAACCAATCCACTTTCTTTACTTTTACAATTCCTAGATCAAGTTCAAGCTTCAACTTATCATACACTGCGGTGTACGCAGACTTCCTGCTTCAATTATGTTTTTATATATATAAATCCATAATATGGAAAATAATTGATAAAAATTGAGTAAAATCGTCATAATGTAATGTCAAAAGTACCTATTTCGTCTCTGTGATACATTCTGATACACCCAATCTACAAACTTGTTTATCAATTCAGCAGGACAATCAAACCCTTTAAACTTTTCAAAAGGATGCTTAGCATTAGAAAAAATCATCCGCTTTTCACAACTATTTCCACCTTCAGGAAGCTGCACATATGGGGATGTATCATACTTGCCTGAATTTTTCATTCTCATTTGCAATTGCGGTGTCACTGTTTCATTAAGTATTGGGTCCAATGCAACCATTTGTGTGTCTGTGAATGGAGGAAAATCGTCCAGTATTGGTGTTTTAGTAGACGAAGTTCCCGGCACATCATATTTAGAAACTAGAATCATATATAATATAACAAATCAGTGCTTCATCATAGGACCTCAATTCTACAACAAAAACATTAACATATTTCGAACTTGTATCTGACAAATTCATTCCAGAAGAAGCATCTACCTCATTTTCTGATGCCACTGCATTTTAAAATGATAAAATTATCTTCACAACAGGTAATAAAATTATCAACTTATTATAAAAATTAGGTATAACAACTAATAATATGTATAAAAGCAAGTTGAATAGAATTTATAAAGGACTCGATACCTGTATCTGAATTTTTCATTCCAAAAGTATCAACTGTTTGATTTTGTTCAACATCTATATTTAACATGAACAAATATTTAGAAAATATCTGTATTTCACTATAAATTCATATAATTCTATGAAAAAAATTATTGAGTATAAAACAAGTATGAAAACAGGTTTGTATATAAAGTGATAATAATAGATTAACCAAATATCAAAGTAATTTTTAAAGAACCATTCCTTAATCGGGTGAATTCTTTTCAAGATTATCAACTCCTTGATTTTGTGTACATTTCAAGTGGAACAAATATTTTAGGAAAAAGTAGTTTGCAAATAACTCATATACGCAGATATGAGACCTAAACATAAGCATGATAATTATAAAACTAATATAACAATAGATTTTCAACATATATAATCAAAATAATAAAAACCTTGAACTGGGAAAATATTTTCATGGGTTGGAGTTTCACTTGACTTTTTCTTGATGATCTGAATTCTTCAATAAGCAACTTCATTGAATCATCAATATAAACTTTCAAATCCTTTATATGATCATCAACTTTTGTCCTTAAATCTTTCAAATCTTCCCGGACCTATGTAAGAAAAAAGAAACTATCAAAACGTGTATACGATTATATAAACATAGTAAAATTTTCCCTTACATTCACAATTTCATTCTTTAATCTTAAATATCTTTCTTCATCAGTTAAAACCATCTTAATCCTTTCATCCTGATTATTTGTGCTTTCTGGCATGATTGAAGGATCCATGTCAGCCAGCTCCACATCTGTCAGTACTATGTTTGAAAACTTGATCTAGCAATAAAAATTCATATGATAAAACATTTTAAACTAAGAGATTATAGACATAATTCAAGAAATAAAATTCTTATAATCAAACCACATGAACAAACTTACCTGATTTCCGTATTTTCTAAACATTGTATTCTTTAAGAATTCAAAATAAATCAACGAATCAGATGTCCGCCAATTGAGTATCCGCAGAGTGGTGGTACATATGCGAGTTGCAACCGAACGATCAACCTTAGAGCAACACTCATAAAACCATATTTGTAAGGCAAGATGAAATCCACCAAACTTGAATGATGATGTATTTTTTCCCAGTTTATGGCTACAATTTTTAAGCAGTGTGCGAAAACAAAGGTTCCCCCATGGATAATCTGTATACTCCCCAGTTTCAACCAATTCAAAGTGCAATTTCGATACAAAATTGTTGTTTGGCTCAGCAGAAAGTAAGAAAGTCTCAATAAAGTATACTAATGCCATTTTGAAGACATCTCCAGGCTCTATAAAATCTTTGGCATTAAAAGCATCAATAAATTCCGACTTTCTGACTTGTTTTATTTCAGGAAAGTACTGTGCTAGCAGCCTGTTTGGAGAATCTGGATCTGAATAAAAATCACTATCCAAATCACATTTTAACCCAGTCATAACATCAAATTCTCTAATTCCAAATTTAAGCTCAGTATCATTTACATTCACAATGAACATATCATCTCTATCATTCTTTGTTTCAACAAGCAAAAGGCTGTGTAATAGTTGTGGCTGAACCTTTATATGTGGCATGTCCAAAAATAAACCAAAAGGAGATTCCTTAAACTGTAGAAATTGTTGGTCGTTAAGACGATTCCTAATGTCATCACAAACATCCATATTGGTGTAGGAACACCAATGGGTATATTTCTTCTTTTCCTGGAGTAAAAAAAGGTACTTTTTAAAAAAAGCAAAAATAAATACAACTTGTGTATACTTTTGATATAAAAATTGATCATGAGCTAATTCAAGAAATAAATTCAAGCAATACATACTATATACTAACAAACAACAACATTATGAATACGTTTGATATAAAATTGGTAATACCAAAGAGATAATCAAAATAAATTACTTGTTACATGATTTAAAAACAAAAGGAGAAATGACCATTTCAATAGACACAATATACTCACATACAACAACATTAATTCACACTGATGTATCTAATTGATATAATACCAGATTTTTTTTGGTTCTGAGATAATAATGAATTATAAAAGTCTATTTCATACTTTATAACCACATGATACTCAAAACCACATCAATAAACTCAAATTCTTATGCCAAAATTGTATATACAAACGAACATAAATCAGACACATACAAAAATTTATGTTTAAATATCTCCATCAATGAAAATAACATGCAAAGAGTAAAATAATAAAATCATGAAAATATGTTCATTTAATACCTTTGGAACAACTTTTCCACTTCTGAAATTGAACTTCTTCGCGCGCACCTTAATTTTTGGATTTGGGGCTCTAGAAGTCTCACCCTTCATATAGTTCTTGTCCTTAATGTAACTTGATTCTGGCACAAAATCTGAATCCGAATCATCCGAATGTGTATACACAACACTATTGCATTTTTTTTTCTTGTTGCTTGGTTGAACTAATTTGAATAGGAACATTTTCACTTTCATTATTCTCCAAACAATCTTTCTCAAGTGATTGTGATATCAAATTGAAGCTTGGAGGTTGACTGAATCCATGATTGTTACTAAATCTAGGGCTTTTTCTAGGGGAAAGGTTAGATTTCAAATATCTCTTCATGATTGTTAATATATAATTTAAAAAACACAAAAACTAAGAATGAAGGACATGCAGATAATGGGAAATTGAAAACAAACTTGAAGTTATTGTCTGCACTAAACGTGTGTAGTCAATCAAACACATAATCTCACCACTTCCTAGGCACACTTTCAAAAACTGCTAACTTCTTAATTAATTAATAATCTGAATTAATTATTAAGAAATGGCTTATTAATTAAACGTGCAGACACATGTTCAGTGCAGACACATACAAAAAGTTAGCAGATTTATTAATTATTAATTAAACTGCTAACTTTCAAAAATGGCTTATACAAAAAATGGCTTATTAATTATTTAAAAAATGGCTTATTAATTATTTAAAAATGGCTTATTATTTAATAAGGAAGCGTTTTCCTAGGCACACTTTCGAAACATGTGCAGACACCTACAAAAAGTCACCTTAATTAATTATTGATTTAAATATACATTAATTATTAAAAAAAAGTTCAATGGCTTTATAATTGAAACGTGTGCCATTAGACTACTTTCTAGGAGCACTTTGAAAAACTAAAAAAAAAATTATAAATATAAATTAATTATTAAAAAATCAAAAGGCCTCAATGAGAAACGTGTGCAGCAACCATTTCCTAAATACACGCTTCCTTATTAAATAACTAAACAATCTAAATACTATATTTACACGCTTCCATATTAATTTACATTAAATAATTTAAATAAATATTTATTAATTATTAATTAATTCAAATCTGTCATCAGTAGTAATTATTATGTTATATTACTAATTACCAATAAGTACCGGTATAAGATGTAATATATGTTCTATTATGTCTATGTATAATTAAGATATTTATGCGATTTAAAAAAATTCAAAAATAACATAATTTGTTTTCTTTACTTTTTGTTATTTTTGTCCACTTCCCCTTCCTCCGATGAGTGGAGATGGTTGTATATATGAAAACGTTCTCAAAATATTTAAATAATTAATTTTTATTTTGTATTTGCTTAATTTATTTTTTTTGAAATTTAAATGATCGATTTTAGTTTGTGCATGCAAGGTTAAAGTTGAGTTGAATAAATAATTCAATTATGAAAAATCAAAATTACTACATCACATGCAAACAGATAGAGAAAATAATTGTTAGCAAAATACTTACAATTTTTTATGTCTTCTTTAATGATTTCCAAAATCAACAACTTGAGGTAATTGCTCATATACATATTTTTGTTTGATCATAGAGTATTATGCTTTGAAATTGTAATTTTTCATAATTGAATGAATTAATCGAGTTTGTATATAATATAATTTTACTAGACTTCATATTCATTTTAAGAATTTACCCCCTCTTGTTAATGAGTGAAGATGATGATATATTTTGAGATGAAAGGGTTAAATTTAGCTGTGAATTTTCAATAAAAAATCTTCTTACATCTTTATAGAACAAAAATGGAGACTTTTATTAGATTAAAGCTTAAACATGCATGAAATAAAGAAAATTCAATAATAAAAATTAAATTATAATATAACATGTGAATACATATTATAAAAACATTGCCAGTAATTAATTGGTAAAGATGGTTATATATTTTAAGGTGAAGATATTCTCACCTAATTTGGCTAATAAATTTTTAATTGAATTGTTTTCTTACCTTTTTTACAGCACAAATAACCAACTTTAGTTATATGAAATGTTAAATTCGTATTGTATGAGTAATTCATTAAGATA
The DNA here is from genome assembly GCA_029582605.1 of Solanum gracilifrons. Taxonomy (NCBI): domain Eukaryota; kingdom Viridiplantae; phylum Streptophyta; class Magnoliopsida; order Solanales; family Solanaceae; genus Solanum; species Solanum gracilifrons. The sequence continues at coordinate 1,072 of JAJOOH010000121.1, read as the reverse complement.
ACTCAAAAATATTTCATAACATGTGAATACATAATGAAACTAAAGTAAATTTAATCTTATTTCACTGTGTAACAAAAAATTTACAAAGGTATTACAAAATAGAAAATATTGTTCCTGCTCCATTATATCTCACAATATTCAAAACTTGAAGTAGCTTTTCATATGTCTATATTTTTTTATAGAAAATTATATTTTGAAAATATAAATTACAGTATTGGATAAATAACAAAAATTTGTACATAGTATTATTTTTCTCAAAAGATTATTATTTATTTTACCCACTTTACATTCACAAGTTAATTAGTGGTGATGAATATATAGTTTAAGGTGAAAGAACTGCAAAAATATTTTTGAATAATTTCAAAAAAAAATAAATCATTTTTGTAGAATATGAATGATCGACTTTTTTATATGAAAAATTGAATATGAGTTAAAAAAAATAAAATTTAATATTGACGATCAAATTATATCATAACTTACGAATAATTAGTGTGAAAATAATTACTATTAAATTTGCTTATAATTTTTGATGTCTTGTATCTCTTTGTAGCAAAAAAATTGTGAAGGTATTACTACAGAGGAGATGATGAATCATAATCGCAACGTTCTTTCGCATCTAACACTTGAGGTAGTATTTCATATACCTATGTCTAGTCTCAAAATATTATATTCTGAAAATTTAATTTATAAAGTTAAGCGGATTATCGAAGCTTGTATACACTTTTATTTATCTCCGTCAATCTGTTTTTATCCACCTTTTTTTTTCCATTTAATTAGTGGAGACGATTGTATGTTTTCAGGAGAAAGTTTTTTCAAATAATTATGTTGGTTAGTATTTAAGCTAATTATTTATTTATTTTTTAAAAAATAATTTTTTGCTATATAAAATAGGGGTGCGCATCGGTCGGTTCGGTTCGGTTTTAGGTGTTATTGGTTCGGTTTATCAGTTTTCGGTTTGTAAATACGTCAAACCAATAACCAAACCGATAACATATTTCTTATCGGTTTTTGGTTAATCGGTTTATGGTACTTAACGGTTCGGTTTTCGGTTTAACCAATAAGAAAATACTCA